>CM038708.1:8341517-8379017 GCA_021613375.1 Megaleporinus macrocephalus
ATACTGATTAATACTGCTCATTGCTGATTAATACTGATTAATACTGATTAATACTGCTCATTACTGATTAATACTGCTCATTACTGATTAATACTGATTAATACTGCTCATTACTGATTAATACTGCTCATTACTGATTAATACTGATTAATACTGATTAATACTGCTCATTACTGATTAATACTGCTCATTACTGATTAATACTGATTAATACTGATTAATACTGCTCATTACTGATTAATACTGATTAATACTGACTAATACTGCTCATTACTGATTAATACTGCTCATTACTGATTAATACTGATTAATACTGACTAATACTGCTCATTACTGATTAATACTGCTCATTACTGATTAATACTGATTAATACTGATTAATACTGATTAATACTGCTCATAACTGATTAATACTGATTAATACTGATTAATACTGATTAATACTGCTCATTACTGATTAATACTGATTAATACTGATTAATACTGATTAATACTGCTCATTACTGATTAATACTGATTAATACTGCTCATTACTGATTAATACTGCTCATTACTGATTAATACTGATTAATACTGATTAATACTGATTAATACTGCTCATTACTGATTAATACTGATTAATACTGATTAATACTGATTAATACTGATTAATACTGCTCATTACTGATTAATACTGATTAATACTGATTATTACTGATTAATACTGATTAATACTGATTAATACCGATTAATAGTGCTCATTACTGATTAATACTGATTAATACTGATTATTACTGATTAATACTGATTAATACTGATTAATACTGCTCATTACTGATTAATACTGATTAATACTGATTATTACTGATTAATACTGATTAATACTGATTAATACTGATTAATACTGATTAATACTGATTAATACTGATTAATACTGCTCATTACTGATTAATACTGATTAATACTGATTAATACTGATTAATACTGCTCATTACTGATTAATACTGATTAATACTGATTAATACTGATTAATACTGATTAATACCGATTAATAGTGCTCATTACTGATTAATACTGATTAATACTGATTAATACTGATTAATACTGCTCATTACTGATTAATACTGATTAATACTGCTCATTACTGATTAATACTGATTAATACTGATTAATACTGATTAATACTGCTCATTACTGATTAATACTGATTAATACTGATTAATACTGATTAATACTGCTCATTACTGATTAATACTGATTAATACTGATTAATACTGATTAATACTGATTAATACTGCTCATTACAGATTATTACAGACTATTTCTTTTTCTTTTCTGTTTTGATAATCAACAATACTGTAAATAACATACTGTCTGTTATTCTAATTGTTCTAATCTATAATATTATAAACAGAATACAAACAACTTCCTGTATAGAATAAAAACTATTCCTAACAGACTGAGTGTCTAACATACAGCCTTAGACCCAACAGCACTTCCCCTCCCACCTCTTACAACACAGACCCCCCACTTCCTACAGCACAGACCTCCCACCTCTTACAGCACAGACCCCCGTCTTATACAGCACAGACCCCCGTCTGATACAGCACAGACCCCCGTCTTAGCACTGACACAGATAGCACAAAAAACACATGATGTAGTAACGACAGCTCACACTTACACTTCCAGTCACTCAGAGAATCTATTCATTACCTGATCATTAGCATATTCCACTACCATACACCCTTTACAAGGCTCCTCTGTGAGGATTCCTTAGTGAAAACATTGCTGTGAGGATTTGATTGAGTGTTAGTGAGGTCAGGTACTGATGTTGGAAAATTGCTGTGAGGATTTGATTGAGTGTTAGTGAGGTCAGGTACTGATGTTTGAGAAGTTCTGAGAACTAGAGAGGTCAAGTATTCATGTTGGAGCATTGCTGTAAGTATTTGATTGAGTGTTGGTGAGGTCAGGTACTGATTTTGGAACATTGCTGTAAGGATTTGATTGAGTATTAGTGAGCTCAGGTACTGATGCTGAAACATTGCTGTGAGGATTTGATTGAGTGCACAATTGCACAATGATCAGCTCTGGATCACTCCAACTCATTCCAGAAGGTACTGGATCTATCACTATCACTCCAGAGTCCACAGGTCCACTGCTCTACCACCCAATGCTGGGGGGTCTCATACCCCTCAAGCTGACACTTGGCATTGCACATAGTGATCTTAGGCTCGTGTGCAGCTGCTCCAGAGCGTCAGTGCCTGTCTATGATAACCGTGAGAGACTGGGAGGAGATGCATTCAAACCGAAGGAGCGTCAGTGCTGAACGTCGCTCAGCGGCTCTGACTGTGATGACTCTGGCTGATTTGTTTGGGGACGTGGATGTTTTTCAGAGCCTTAAGCTTCAGAATTTAGATATCCAACTCTCCCCTTAGGGCACAGCGAGAACGAGAGTGAGAGAGAGAGAGAGAGAGAGAGAGGGAGAGAGGGAGAGCGAGAGAGAGAGAGAGGGAGAGAGGGAGAGAGAGAGAGAGAGGGAGGGAGGGAGAGATGTTTGATTCTATTTTGGTTCTCCAGAAAAAGACAGCCGTCACAGCTATAAAAGAGCGCCCCATTGCATAAGCGCTGCCAGCCGCTCGCTCGCTTCTTTCTTTGTACATGAAGAAACCAAATCCGGCGAAAGCAGTTCATTCCACCGCGTAGCGCTGCAGTAAACGTGTGACAGGAACAGGTTAGAAGCCCTAAATAGGACATAAGCTCCATAACCAACACATTACAGGACTACAAGACTACGACGTCTGGGCCGCACGGTTTCACGCTACGCCAACTTTCAGTGAAATACAATGTAAAGGAACACAATCTGAGGAACCCGTAGCTAGAACAGCTAAAGAATTCCAAAAAACAGAGAACACGTCTGAATTACTGTCTGTGATTGTTTAATAATATCACTGCTGTTGAAACGAAACCATCTCCAAGTGGAGAAGAATAAAACATACTTTAGTTTTAACGTTCTGTCCAATTACTTTTGGTCCATTTGTCATGAAATGCCCACAAATATCAACATCTCAAATAGAACTGCAAGGTTTTCTCCTGATAACAGGTGATATGCCGCAGTGGCTGGACTGTACTGTATTTACTTTACTACACAGTTGGTTTCTCACGATGGTCTACAGAGTGGGATTGTCCTGCTCACAGACTAGTTCTCATCCTCATGATGATGTATCTTGAAGGTACAAGGAGCTTTTGAAAGACTACAGGCATTTTAGTGGTGAGTTTTGAGAGCAGGCTGCTCAGAGGAGAGAAGAGAAGAGAAGAGAAGAGAAGAGAAGAGAAGAGAAGAGAAGAGAAAATAAGAGAAGAGAAGAGAAAATAAGAGAAGAGGCAAAAGGAATAGAAAAGAGAAGAGATAAGAAGACAGTGGAAGGTAAAAGAAGGCACAATATTAGATGGAAAAAAAGACGAGATCATTAAAGAAGAGAAGACAGTGATGATTAGATGAGAAAAGGGGAAATAGGGCAGTAGATGAACAGAGAAAAGACAACAAGAAACAAGAAAGAAAGAAATAAAATAAATGTGTAAAGAGATGTTAAGAGACAGGCATAGAAAAGAGAATACGAGAAGAGATGAGGTGAGATGTAATGACTAGAGAAGACAGTAGAAGTGGAGACAAGAGAAGAGATATGAACACGTGAGGTGTGACGAAAAAGAGAGGAAAAAAAGACAAGAGCAAAGAAGAGAAGAAAACACATGGGACATGAAAAAGAGGAGAAGAAAGAGATAACGAGAGAAGAGATGACAAGATAAAGAAGAGAAAGCAGTAGAAGGGAAGATATGTGATTAGGTGAGGAAAGGGGAACATATGAGAAAAGATGGATAGAGATAGGAAGACAAGAAACAAGAAGTCACAACCTGGAAATAGAAGAGATGTGACGAGACAAGCACAGAGAAGAGAAGAGAAGAGAAGAGAAGAGAAGAGAAGAGAAGAGAAGAGAAGGCACAAGATGATAAAAAAAAGAATGACACATGATGGATAGAGAAGACAGTAGAGGTGAAGACAAGAGAAGAGAGGAGGACACATGAGATGCGGTGAAAAAAGAGAGGAAACAGAAAAAAACAAAAGAGCAAAGAAGAGAAGGAAACACATAATGAAAAGAGAAGGAACGAGAAGACAATATGATAAAATACATGAGAGAAGAGATGAGATGAAACAATATTATTAAAGAAGAGAAGACAGGAGAAGAGAAGATTAAATGAGAAAAGGGGAACATATGAGAAAAGATGGATAGAGAAAAGAAGACAAGAAACAAGTGGTCACAACTTGGAAATAGAAGAGATGTGACGAGATGAGCATAGAGAAGAGAAGAGAAGAGAAGAGAAGAGAAGAGAAGAGAAGAGAAGGCACAAGATGAGAAAAAGAGAAGAGAGGAGAACACAAGATGTGATGAAAATAGAAGAGATGAGATGTGATGAATAGAGACAACAGTGTAAGAGAAGATAGAAAAAGAAAAGAAAATACATGAGATGCAATGAAAAAAGAGGAAACAGAAAAAAACAGAAAAGAGCAAAGAAGAGAAGAAAACACAGGAGACATGATGAAAAGAGAAGGAAGGAGAAGACAATATGAGAAAATGTGAGATGAAAAAAGAAGAGATGAGAAGAAACAAGGTCATTAAAGAAGAGAAGACAGTAGAAGAGAAGATAACAAGATTAGATGAGAAAAGAGGAAAATATGAGAAGAGATGAACAGAGAAAAGAAGACGAGAAATAAGATATGAAGAGACGAAGAGGCTTTGGAGCAGCCTCACATTACCAAGGCGACCATGCCTACAGCTAAGCGCCAAAGAGAACCTGGTACCTTTCACTGCCTAATGAGGATAAGAACCACCTGGTAGAACCGAAAAGGGAAACCGACCAATCACAAGCCTGCTATTTGGCCACAACATCTGTGGCTGAGACTACTAGGCTGAGCTTAGCTGGAACAACAAATCTTTGATTCACGTCAGACCCCTACAAAATAATACATGGAAGCATGTGTACGTGGAAGTGTGGATAGCCAATTAGAATGCAGGATGCTGACAGTGTGGCCAGATTAACAGCTTAAAGATGTCAGATACAACACTGAGCAGTCGTGGACTGGAGGTTAGTGACCTGGCCTTGTGACTGAAAGGTCACTGGTTCAGTCCCCTGAATGACTGAAGTGCCCTTGAGCAAGGCACCTAACCCCCAACTGCTCTCTGCCTACCGCTCCAGGTAAGTGTGCTCACTGAACCCTAGTGTGTGTGTCTGTGGGTGTTTCACTGCACGGAGGGGTTAAATATGGGGGTCAGACTCCTCTGTTTGCAAACACAAACAAATCATTCTAAATTCTAACAAAAATCTAGATATCAGACCCTCCATCTACACGTGGGGGGAGCAAAAGACCCTAGCAGTGGAGCAGTGGAGCAGTGTTCTCTGGAGAGTTGGAGTGCTGTTCAATACCGTTGGGTTGAGCTGGAGCAATGTTTCAACCCCAGTAGCTGCCCTCACTATTACTCAATCAAGGTCTCACAACAGTGTTCCAATATCAGTACCTGACCTCACTATTACTCAATCAAGGTCTCACAACAGTGTTCCAATATCAGTACCTGACCTCACTATTACTCAATCAAGGTCTCACAACAGTGTTCCAATATCAGTACCTGACCTCACTATTACTCAATCAAGGTCTCACAACAGTGTTCCAATATCAGTACCTGACCTCACTATTACTCAATCAAGGTCTCACAACAGTGTTCCAATATCAGTAGCTGCCCTCACTATTACTCAATCAAATCCTCACATCAATGTTCAACACCAGTACCTGACCTCACTATTACTCAATCAAGGTCTCACAACAGTGTTCCAATATCAGTACCTGACCTCACTATTACTCAATCAAATCCTCACACCAATGTTCAACACCAGTACCTGACCTCACTATTACTCAATCAAGGTCTCACAACAGTGTTCCAATATCAGTACCTGACCTCACTATTACTCAATCAAATCCTCACAGCAATGTTTAATATCAGTACATGATCTTACTAGTACTCAATCAAATCCTCACAGCAATGTTCAACATCAGTACCTGACTTCACTAACCCTCAATCAAATCCTCACAGCAATGTTCAACATCAGTACCTGACTTCACTAACCCTCAATTAAATCCTCACAGCAATGTTTCAACATCAGTACCTGACCTCACTAACACTCAATCAAATCCTCACAGCAATGTTTCAACATCAGTACCTGACCTCACTAACCCTCAATCAAATCCTCACATAAATGTTCAACATCAGTACCTGACCTCACTAATACTCAATCAAATCCTCACAGCAATGTTTCAACATCAGTACCTGACTTCATTAACCCTCAATCCAATCCTCACATCAATGTTCAACATCAGTACCTGACTTCATTAACCCTCAATCAAATCCTCACAGCAATGTTCAACATCTAGTGTGAAACCCTCCCAGATGAGTAGAGGCTGTTACTGCAGCAAAGGAGGAACTAAGTATCTATCAATACATCTGGAGAAGGTGTCTACAAACTTTTGGACATATAATGTGATGAAACTGTCCTGCTAAGCTGTGTGGTGGAAACACAGTGGAGTAAAACCATGAATGAAGCTCATATCAATAAAAAACAAACTGATTGACCAATCAAAAGAGAGCATTCGCCAAAGAGATGAAAACAATTCATGCCACCTGTAGCTTATTTCAGGAACTGAGTGAACATTATCTTTGAACGGATGCAGTGCCCTGTGTTCCTTTGCTGCAGTCTGCTAACTCCTCTTTAATATGAATGGTGTGATTGGAACCAGGGATATGCAGACAGACTTGCACTCACTCTCTGAATGCTAAACACCGCTGAGAGCCTTTTAACAGTTGCTGGAAATAAAAACAATAAGCCAAAGAGAATACAGTGCTGTGTGGAAGCCAGAGCCACCACCATTATTTTTATTTCATTCCCAGTCAAGTTCTGAGGAAATAATATATAATCAAGGATCTGTTGGGAATTTTTATATACATCATAGCATTTGTTAACAGTGTAGGTTTACAGATGGTCAAGAAGGCTGCCGGACTCGCGGGAAGGTCATGGCTTTGTGACCCCCAGCATTTTGGGGCTTTTATGACAGGCAATTTTAGGCCTGAGAACAAGATTCTGCAATGTTTTCGTAAGAACTTCTATCCGAGAACCACTCCACCCAGGAGTTAACGACTTGGCCAGGTGTAGTGGGCCGAAGAAACAAGCAGGAAGGGCTGGCCTATAAAGGGACTATGCAGCAGAGACCAGGGTGGACCGGGGTGTGAGAGCTCAGAGAAATGTCGGTACCGCAAACCCAAGAATAAAAAGCTTTCTCTCTGAACTGGTCTCCCTCTTCATTCTGATGGCAAAAACAAAGTTACGACAGATCAAAGGAAAATAAGACAGGAAACTATGACTGGGACTTTCAAAACTGGTAAATATTTCTTACGGACCATGCCTGGCAGATAAAATGCTCATTTATACAGATGACTATCACAAAGTAGGCCCAGTAGGACCTGTTGTTTTACAGCAGGAACCTCCCAAGAAAATCTGCCCCAAGCCCTGGAGACAAGGACCTGGCCATACAGGTCAGGGCTAGTTGGACCTGTAGTCAGCTGGGCTTACATACGGTGTATTTTACTGTTTGAGTAGACCATTTTCAGTTCTCTTTAGAGAATGTCTGTATTGTGGTATCTTCAGGAATAAAGCTTATACTCTGAACTGGTTTCCCTCTTCATGTTGGTGGCAAGAAAAGAAGTTACAGCACCTCCACTGACCTCAGCTGACCAATAAAACTTTAAGCACTTCATGCTCAGAAGATATTTCTGAGTAGGTGAAGACAAGACTGTTTCCAAAACAAAATATACTTAAAACATACATAGAAAATAAGACACTTACCACCCATCACCAAGACCTGGTAGACCACCAACACTGTCCCCATCAGATAAACAGCACTTTTATGTTTGAGATCTAGCTCCGGCTTCAGATCTGAGAACATCAACAGGTGTTTCTGTCCATCCTTCCACTGTGAGAAGTCACCTCAATGCTAAAACATGGATACTTCACTTTCTACAGCAATTTATTCAATGCCACCAGCCAGGTCTCCGTCATGATCCAACCAAACGAAAACTAAGTGTAGACTAGCATGAGCTTCCTCTGAGTCATGATAAGATCTGCTGCATCTTCATCAACATGCTTATAAACGAACACTAACTGCTTATTCTGCTACGTAAGCTAGCACATGTCCACATGGTCGATATGAGGGGTCGAAAGAGGGCCACCTGCTCAAAAGAGAAACGGCAATTATACTCTTTTGGACTCGTGGCCATGGACTGTGGAGTCACCAGGGACCTCATTTGTTGACAACAGGGCTGAAGCATCATGACAGTTTGCATTATTTCATTTTTCAGTAATATTGGAGCCATAATTTTTTAGCAGTCCTACATGGATGGAAGAATGCCAACACCCCTATAACAGGTTATTAAAAAAAATATATCCTATCAGTATAAACTCAGCCAAGACTGAGATAAACCTGGCTAAGAGTGATACAACTGAGCAAAACCCTGAAATTGCCCAACAAACTCCAACTATTACTAAGCTGAACCTGACCATAACTGACCTAAACTTGACCATGACTAAGCTAAACCCAAATATAACTAATCCTAACCTACATACACCATATGTATGTAAGCATTCTGCTATTACTGAACTAAACCTGATTATGACTGATCTGAACCCAGATATGATTAAACTAAACCCAGATATTACAGAGATAAACCCTGATATGAATCAGCTAAACCCAACAACATCTAAGTTAACCCAACCATTGAGCTAAACCCGACTATGACTGAGCTAAACCCGACTATGACTGAGCTAAATAAAGATATGTCTGAGCTAAACCCAACTATGACTGAGCTAAACCCATATATGAATTAGCTAACCCCAACAACATCTAAATTAACCAAACTATTAAGCTAAACCTTACTATGACTGAGCTAAACCCAAATATGACTAAGCTAAACCTGACTATAATTCAACTATGTCAACTATGACTAACCTAAACCCAACTATTAATGAGTTAAACCCAACTGTAACTGACCTAAACTTGGCTATGAATGAGTTAAAACCAACTGTGTGTGAACCCAAATAAAACTAAGAAAACCCCAACTATGATGTCTGAATGTGACTGATTGGCTAAATGCAACAGCGTATATAAACCTAACTATGGTTCAGCTAATCTCAGGTAAAACTGAGCTAAACTTAGGTAAGGCTGAGCTACACATATAAACATCACTATGTCTAATCTATATTAAACCCTGACTGAGCTAAACTAACTATGTCTGAGCTAAACTCAATAATGTCTAAATTAGGTCCAACTATTGAGCTAAACCCATCTATTACTGAGCTAAACCCAACTATAACTGAGGTAAACCTGACTGGGAAACAGTTAAACCCAACTAAGACTGAGCTAAACCCAACAATGTTCGAGTGAATCCAAATATAACTGAAGAAATCCCAAATATGACAGAGCCGAATATAACTATTACCCAACTGCAACTGTGTCTAATATAAAACTAACTATGAGCTTAACCCAGCTATGGCTGAGTTAAACATGGTAATGTCTAATCTACACCCAGCGACGACTGACCTAAACCCAACTATGACTGAGCTAAACCCATCTATAACTGAGCTAAACCCATCTATAACTAATATAAACCTAACTAGGAAGGAACTAAACCCAACAACAACTGAACTAAACCTGACAATGAAGGAGCTAATCCCGACTATGACTGAGATAAAGACAATTATGTTTGAGTGAACCCAAATATAACAGATTGAACCCCAAATATGACAAAGCTAAATGCAACTGTGTCTAATATAAACCTAACTATGATTGAGCTAAACTTTATGTCTAATCTACACCCAACTATGACTGACCTAAACCCAACTATGATTGAGCTAAACCTATCTATAACTGAGCTAAACCCATCTCTATGTGAGATAAACCTAACTATGTAGGAACTAAACCCACCTGCAGCTAAGCTAAACCTGACAATGTCTAATCTACACCCAACTATGACTGACCTAAACCCAACTATGTTTAAGCGAACCCAAATATAACTGAGGTAACCTCTAATATGACAGAGCTAAACATAACTGCTACTCAGCTAAAGTCTAATCTAAACCTAACTATGACTGAGCTAATCCCAATTATGGCTGAGCTATACATGGTTATGTCTAATCTAGACCCAACTACGACTGACCTAAACCCAACTACGACTGACCTAAACCCAACTATGACTGAGCTAAACCCATCTTTAACTGAGCTAAACCCATCTTTAACTGAACTAAACCCATCTATATCTGAGATAAACCTAACTACGTAGGAACTAAACCCAACTACAGCTGAGCTAAACCTAACAATGTCTAATCTACACCCAACTACGACTGATCTAAACCCAACTATGTTTAAGCGAACCCAAATATAACTGAGGAAACCTCTAATATGAGAGAGCTAAACGTAACTGCTACTCAGCTAAAGTCTAATCTAAACCTAACTATGACTGAGCTAATCCTAATTATGGCTGAGCTATACATGGTTATGTCTAATCAACACCCAACTACAACTGCCCTAAACCCAACTATGACTCACCTAAACCCAACTATGACTGAGCTAAACCCATCTTTAACTGAGCTAAACCCATCTATATCTGAGATAAACCTAACTACGTAGGAACTAAACCTAACTACAGCTGAGCTAAACCTGACATTGTCTAATCTACACCCAACTAAGACTGATCTAAACCCAACTATGTTTAAGTGAACCCAAATATAACTGAGGAAACCTCTAATATGACAGAGCTAAACGTAATTGCTACTCAGCTAAAGTCTAATCTAAACCTAACTATGACTGAGCTAATCCCAATTATGGCTGAGCTATACATGGTTATGTCTAATCTACACCCAACTACAACTGCCCTAAACCCAACTATGACTCACCTAAACCCAACTACGACTGACCTAAACCCAACTATAACTGAGCTAAACCTGGCTATGATAGAAGTGACCCCAACAATTACTAAGCTCAGTTCAGCTCAGCTATGAATGAGCTAAAACTGCTAAGATCAACCTGCCCACCACTGAGCTGAGTTTAATGACTGAGATAGTCTGGATTAAGGCTGAACTACACTGGCTATTTATTTCCACGAGAGGGCATCATACACGGTTCTATTATAGCAACTTACAGCAGAAGGATATATAGACATACTGCCCACTCCTTCCCTGCAGATCTGTACTAACACTGGGTCTTTGTTTGAAATCCATCTCATGGAATGTCACAACAGCATTTGGGTGACAGCGGAAGTGTGGCCCTTGTTACGGAGAGCCGTTTGGTTTGGTCAGCAGTTCTGCAGTGGAGCTGATGCAGTCTAGCCGCTGTGTAATGGCTCTGTCAGATGGGCGTCCCGGCCATTTCTCATTCACACACCGCGTGTTCATTTAGAACTCCTGCGAACATGAGTCATTCTTCAAGATGCTGAATGTCAGCCTGCCGAGGGGCCTATGTATTTACGAAGAGAGAGTGGGAGCGAGACGGAGGTGGAGAAGAAACGACAGAAAAGGAAACGGAAAAGGGGAAAGAGTAGATAGCTGTCCTCGACTAATCCCAGAGACGCTAAAACAGCTAAAACACTTGAGATTGGGTGGGTTAGTGTAGTCTGAGTGTCCTTCTGAATAGCCGGGCATTGCTTGGTTGGACATGGTTCTGATTGACTGGTTGTTCTTCTGATTGACTGGGCATTGTTCTGATTTACTGGGCGTTCCTCTTATTGGCTGGACATTATCTTGATTGACTGGGCGTTCCTCTTATTGGCTGGACATTATTTTGATTGACTGGGCATTCCTCTTGTTGGCTGGACATTATTTTGATCGACTGGGCATTCCTCTTATTGGCTGGACATTATTTTGATCGACTGGGCATTCTGATTAGCTGGACATGGTTCTGATTGACTGGCTGATCTTCTGATTGACTGGACATTGTTCTGATTGACTGGGCATTCCTCTTATTGGCTGGACATTATTTTGATTGACTGGGTGTTCTTCTGAATAGCTGGACATTGTTCTGATTGACTCCTGATTGACTGGACATTGTTCTGATTGAATCGTTGTACTCCTGATTGACTGGACATTGTTCTGATTGAATCGGTGTACTTCTGATTAACTGGACATTGTTCTGATTGACTGGGTGTTCTTCTGAATAGCTGGACATTGTTCTGATTGACTCCTGATTGACTGGACATTGTTCTGATTGAATCGGTGTACTCCTGATTGACTGGACATTGTTCTGATTGAATTGGTGTACTTCTGATTAACTGGACATTGTTCTGATTGACTGGTTGTTCTTCTGATTAACTGGACATTGTTCTGATTGACTGGGTGTTCTGCTGATTAGCTGAACATTGTTCTGATTAACTGGGTGTTCTGATTAGTTGGACATTGTTCTGATTGACTGGGTATTCTTCTGATTAGATGGACATTGTTCTGATTGACTGGGTATTCTTCTGATTGACTGGACATTGTTCTGATTGACTGGGTATTCTTTTGATTGACTGGACATTGTTCTGATTGACTGGTTGTTCTGATTAGAAGGAAATTGCTTTGATTGGCTGGACATTGTTCTGATTGACTGGGTATTCTTCTGATTAACTGGACATTGTTCTGATTGACTGGGTATTCTTCTGATTGACGGGACATTGTTCTGATTAACTGGTTGTTCTGATTAGATGGACATTGTTCTGATTGACTGGGTCTTCTGATTAGCTGGACATTGTTCTGATTGACTGGGTATTCTTCTGATTGACTGGGCATTGTTCTGATTAACTGGTTGTTCTGATTAGATGGACATTGTTCTGATTGACTGGGTCTTCTGATTAGCTGGACATTGTTCTGATTGACTGGGTATTCTTCTGATTAACTGGACATTGTTCTGATTGACTGGGTCTTCTGATTAACTGGACATTGTTCTGATTGACTGGGTCTTCTGATTAGCTGGACATTGTTCTGATTGACTGGGTCTTCTGATTAACTGGACATTGTTCTGATTGACTGGGTCTTCTGATTAACTGGACATTGTTCTGATTGACTGGGTCTTCTGATTAGCTGGACATTGTTCTGATTGACTGGGTCTTCTGATTAGCTGGACATTGTTCTGATTGACTGGGTATTCTTCTGATTAACTGGACATTGTTCTGATTGACTGGGTATTCTTCTGATTAGCTGGACATTGTTCTGATTGACTGGGTATTCTTCTGATTAACTGGACATTGTTCTGATTGACTGGGTATTCTTCTGATTAGCTGGACATTGTTCTGATTGACTGGGTATTCTTCTGATTAACTGGACATTGTTCTGATTGACTGGGTATTCTTCTGATTGACTGGACATTGTTCTGATTGACTGGGTATTCCTCTGATTGACTGGACATTGTTCTGATTAACTGGTTGTTCTGATTAGATGGACATTGTTCTGATTGACTGGGTCTTCTGATTAGCTGGACATTGTTCGGATTGACTGGGTATTCCTCTGATTGACTGGACATTGTTCTGATTGACTGGTTGTTCTGATTGACTGGACATTGTTCCGATTGACTGGTTGTTCTGATTAGATGGACATTGCTTTGATTGACTGGGTATTCTTCTGATTGACTGGACATTGTTCTGATTGACTGGGTATTCCTCTGATTGACTGGACATTGTTCTGATTAACTGGTTGTTCTGATTAGATGGACATTGTTCTGATTGACTGGGTCTTCTGATTAGCTGGACATTGTTCGGATTGACTGGGTATTCCTCTGATTGACTGGACATTGTTCTGATTGACTGGTTGTTCTGATTGACTGGACATTGTTCCGATTGACTGGTTGTTCTGATTAGATGGACATTGCTTTGATTGGCTGGGCATTGTTCTGATTGACTGGGCGTTCCTCTGACTGACTAGAAATTGTTCTGATTGACTGGGTGTTCTAAGGATTGGCTGGACATTGTTTTAACTGACTGGGTATACTTCTGATTGGTAAGCAATTTTTCTAATTGACTGTGCAATATTCTGATTGGCCAGACATTGTTCTGATTGACTGGATATTGTTCTGATTGACTCAGTGCTCTTCTGATTAGCTGAAGATTGTTCGGACTGACTGGGCATTGTTCTGATGGGGTGTCAACTACTCTGACTAGCCTAGAATTGTTCTTATTGGTTCTTTATTACCCCAGTTGGCAGGATAATGCTATGATTGGCTGAACATTGCTGTCACTGGTTAGGTATTCTTCTGTTTGGCTGGATAGTGTTCTGACTGACTTGGTAATGTTCTAACTGGCCGGACAGGATCAGCTGCGTTTTTGTGACCGATGGTTTTTTTTTACCTAGTATTACTCAGATATAGACTGATCTAAAATCAGGGCCAATGTTCCGACTGGCTGAGCATTCTTTCTGCATTATTCCTACAGATACTGACCCAGAATCAGCTCAGCTGCTTTGGGCTGGGAATAAACGTCCTGGCCAGGGCATGTTCACTTCACCTCTACTCACTTTTGACATTCGTTTTTTTTTTCTCCATCCCACTGAGAGGGAGGGACTCGGAAATGTAGGGCACATCTCTCAACTGTCTGCAACAAGCTCTCCGCTGAGAGAAGAGAGAGAGAGAGAGAACCAGATGAGTGCTTAATGGAGGTGTAAATCTCAGACCAAGACTTTAAAAATCATTCAACCGTAAAATGTACAGGGCGAAGAATATTATTAGAATTGGTTATAATTAAAATATACGTTACAACCTTTCAAAATGACGTAGTCATGACAGAGCGAGGCATTTTTACACCCTTACTGTTCAAGCATGTGCAGCTTAAGATTTAAAGTGGAACAAATGTGTTAAAACGTTGTCTGTTGTTTTGTTGACGGGAAGTTAACGCTCAGTCAGAGGGAGTCAGAAAGTGATTCAGAGTAGACGTAGGAGGCCAGCTGTGCTGTGTAATGTCTAAATTCACTCAGTGAGCCAGTGAGCAATGCTCTACTCTGCTTTGAACATGTAGTACCATTTACACCGCATTGAACACCGTTCACTCCCGAGGCAAGAGGCCGGAGCCTTGTGACCAGAAGGTCGTCGGTTTCATCCCCTGCACAGAGAGCACACGACTGAAGCTGCCTTGTAAAAGAAACCTAACCCCCAACTGCTCCTCAGACACTGCGAATAAGGCTGCCCACTACCTCAGGCAAGTGTGTTCACTAGTGTATGTATGTGGATGTTTCACTGCCCCCTAGTATGTGTGTTCACTAGTGTGTATATGTGGGTGTTTCACTGCCCCCTAGTATGTGTGTTCACTAGTGTGTGTATGTGGGTGTTTCACTGCCCCTAGTGTGTGTGTTCACTAGTGTGTGTATGTGGGTGTTTCACTGCCCCCTAGGGTGTGTGTTCACTAGTGTGTGTGTATGTAGGTGTTTCACTGCCCCTAGTGTGTGTGTTCACTAGTGTGTGTATATATGTGGGTGTTTCAATGCCCCTAGTGTGTGTGTTCGCTAGTCTGTGTGTGTGGGTGTTTAACTGCCCCGTAGTGTGTGTGTGTGTTCACTAGTGTGTGTATGTGGGTGTTTCACTGCCCCTAGTGTGTGTGTTCATTAGTGTGTGTGTATGTAGGTGTTTCACTGCCCCCTAGTGTGTGTGTTCACTAGTGTGTGTATGTGGGTATTTCACTGCCCCCTAGTGTGTTTGTGTTTACTAGTGTGTGTGTATATGTGGGTGTTTCACTGCCCCCTAGAGTATGTGTTCACTAGTGTGTGTATGTGGGTGTTTCACTGCCCCTAGTGTGTGTGTTCACTAGTGTGTGTATGTGGGTGTTTCAATGCCCCTAGTGTGTGTGTTCACTAGTCTGTGTGTGTGGGTGTTTAACTGCCCCCTAGTGTGTGTGTGTGTTCACTAGTGTGTGTATGTGGGTGTTTCACTGCCCCTAGTGTGTGTGTTAACTAGTGTGTTTATGTGGGTGTTTCACTGCCCTTAGTGTGTGTGTTCACTAGTATATGTGTGTGTTTCACTGCCCCCTATGGTATGTGTTCACTAGTGTGTGTGTGTATGTGTGTTTAACTGCACAGATGGGTTTAAATGTGGAGGTCTAAAGTTGCTAATGATAACAAGACAAATAACTAAATATTCACTGCCCCTATTTTGTGTGTTCACTAGTGTGTGTGTGGGTGTTTCACTGCCCTTAGTGTGTGTGTTCACTAGTATGTGTATGTGTGTGTATGTATTTGAGTGTTTCACTGCCCCCTAGTGTTTGTGTTCATTAGTGTATCTGTGCATGTTTTACTGCCTCCTATTGTGTATATTCACTAGTGTTTGTGTGTGTATATGTGGGTGTTTCACTGCCCCCCAGTGTGTGTGTGTGTTCACTGGTGTGTGTGTGTGGGTGTTTCACTGCCTCTAGTGTGTGTGTGTTCACTAGTGTGTGTGTGTGTGTGTATATATGTTGGTGTTTCACTGCCCCTAGTGTGTGTGTTAACTAGTGTGTGTATGTGGGTGTTTCACTGCCCCTAGTGTGTGCCCCCTATGGTATGTGTTCACTAGTGTGTGTGTGTATGTGTGTTTAACTGCACAGATGGGTTTAAATGTGGAGGTCTAAAGTTGCTAATGATAACAAGACAAATAACTAAATATTCACTGCCCCTATTTTGTGTGTTCACTAGTGTGTGTGTGTGTGTGGGTGTTTCACTGCCCTTAGTGTGTGTGTTCACTAGTATGTGTATGTGTGTGTATGTATTTGAGTGTTTCACTGCCCCCATAGTGTTTGTGTTCATTAGTGTGTCTGTGAATGTTTTACTGCCTCCTATTGTGTATATTCACTAGTGTTTGTGTGTGTATATGTGGGTGTTTCACTCCGCCCTAGTGTGTGTGTTTATGTGGGTTTTACTGCCCGCATTTTGTGTGTTTACTAGTGTCTGTGTGCGTGTGTGTATTTGGGTGTTTCACTTCCCCTCTAGTGTGTTTGTACACTCGTGTGTGTGTGTGTGTTTACTGGTGTGTCTGTGGGCGTTTCACTGCACCCATTTTGTGTGTTCACTAGTGTTTGTGTGTATGTGGGCATTTCACCGCCACCTAGTGTTTGTGTTTATTAGTGTGTGTGGGTGGGTGTTTCACTGCACGGGTGGGTTTAACTGTGGAGGTCTATATTTGCTAAAATATTCATATGCTTGTATGTACAAACAAACCTGTTCTTTGTGACTTTTAAACATTTTTCCAGCCTTCAGGTATTTAAGAGACCAGTTCAGTATTTACTGTGTTTTCAGTATTTACAGTATTTACTCTTTTCAGGAGACTCACTTTCAGTTCTTTTAAGAGCTGCACCTCCAACATTCAGTCTTAGAAGCTGGCTGTTTTGTCTATATAACCCCAAACACATTCAGTTATACTGAGGTCTGGGCTCTGGGGTAGTCAGTCCTTTTGTTCTGAGAACAGCAGCAGATGTTCAACTCTGCAGGAAACACGGCAGCTTAGAACATCTTTAAAAGCTGGAAGACCGGATGGAGCTGAGAAGGACCTCCGTGTGAAGCTGTCCAGTTTTATTATTCACATACGCTGTTTTACCTACACTATTCACTTATCCATAGAAATAAAGATCCTTAAATCATGAAATATGCATAAAATGTTTTATAGAATTTCTTCTTTTTATTGATATTATGGCTTCTTGAACAGCTACACATCCTTTCAGACCCACAAAGTGTTGTGGTGTCTTCTCACAGTGGAAGCATGGACAGAAACACCTGTGGATGTTCTCAGGTTTGAAGCTGGAGCTTGATGTTCTCCTTCATCTCAAAGATGAAAATGCTGTTCACCTGCTGGGGACAGTGTTGGAGGTCTACCAGGCGGGTGGGTTGGAAGATTTCCATTTTCCTTCAAATTCCAGAGAAATATTATCTCCTGTCAGTGAATTATTTGAGCTTGATGACCGCTTTGCCTGGAAATCAAATGAGCGAGGGATGTTTTCTGACCGTTGCTGTCTATATACGAGACATACGTACTGCCACATGTCCCAACAAGGTATAAAAACAGACCAGCCTATATGCATGTATGTGCGCACCCGCTCAGCATTAGCGAGGGGCTTTCTGATGGGTGTCAGGTGTCAAACCAGTGGACACACTCCAGCGGCGTTCATCCACCGAGAACAAAGACGGGTCTGATGGGATCTGCTGGCACTGATGCGTGTTCCAAGGGCATCTGACAGCAAGAGAACTCACACACACACACACACACACACACACACACACACACGCACACCTCCCTCTTCGCCAGATCACTCCCTAGTTCACTCTCTCTACAGATACAGCTCTGTTCCTGAAGAACTGCAGACCTCAAATACATTTGGATGGTTCCAGCACTGAGGTACAAATTAACCCCTTAAATACATATTTTACCTTACATGTATGTAAACATTTCTAATGTTGTGTATTTTTACCATAGAATAGCCTAAAGGACCAAGTTGTAGAATGGAACAACCTGTCAATTTCATCGTTCAAACAATAGGGGGCAGCTTATCACCAGAAAATGCACAATCCCTCCTCCTCCCTCTTCACTCCTTACATGTCTAGAAGAAACAAGTTCAGCTTCAAACCCCACCTCTCCGAGAGCATCTCCAGAGGGGAAACAGCGTTACAGGTATATTTAAACGCTAACTGAATGTGGGGAGGGGTGAGTTTTGTGAGGGAGAGAGGCGGGGGGAGTTCAGACAAACTGGGAGAGAGAGAGAGAGAGAGAGGCCGCAACACAGACTATATTGATATAAACAATATTGCCTCATCTTATATCTGTACAGGGTGTATAGTTTGTATTCATATGTTCTTGTATATATTCTTTTTTTCTTTATTCTTTATATACCTTATCTATCTATCTATCTATCTATCTATCTATCTATCTATCTATCTATCTATCTATCTATCTATCTATCTATCTATCTATCTATCTATCTATCTATCTATCTATCTATCTATCTATCTATCTATCTATCTATCTATCTATCCCATATGAAAATATATCAATATTTCTTAAAAATTCAATGTATCGCCCAGCTCTAATTTAAAATCACTCTTATGTTCAGAGAGGAGATCGTTTCTTGTACTTTAACTTTGCTGATGTAACAGTGTGATATATCAGTTCACCCACGAGTATTAAGATAACATTAACATTACGTTACATCTCATTTCACCAACAGATGACTATCAGCGCACACTTCACGTTATACGTTTCACTCTGGGTGTTTGAACTGGGCAGAATGTGTTGAGCTTTGACTCCGTGCTGGTCTTTCTTTCTCTGTTTCTCTAATGACTGTAGAGGAATGCCGTTAGCTACGTTAGCTGATTTAGCTGATTCATGCATTGTTGGCTGAAATGAAATGTAACATGTGAACGAGCTGAAAGGTTTGAATATTAAACTTATATCTACAGTGGTCTCTTTGCTCCGACTTCAGTTTGTGTGATACAGTATCAGTGAGTGATGGGTAGAGTAAGTTAGTTTCAAGTTCAAGTTTCAAGTTTATTTGTCATTTGCACATCATGTCATGACATAACATGCATTGAAATGTTTGGGGTGAGGCTCAGATACAACTCTACAGCAGGGCAGCGTTATATATATATATGTAAAACAGTGCAAACATACAGTAAATAGACAATATTAAAGTAAAAATAAGCTAAAAAATATACATATAGTTATACTGAAATATATAACGGACTATACAATACACAAGTTATAAACATAGGATATACAGGAGGGCATCTGTGAAAAAATTTGCATAGGCAGGTTCTAAGTAGATATATCTATATCTATTTAAAGTGACTTAGTGATATTGCCCATAGCAGCAATATCAGAATAAATAATATAAAATAATATAATATAGCAGTGGTCGAGTGAACGGCATTGGGGTCTTTCAGCCTCACAGTTTGTTCAGGAGCCTGACAGCCTTACTGAAAGAGTTACTGAAAATCTGTACTCGGATACAAGTACAATTACTTATACTTCCAATGAATTATGCTCTTCTGAACTGAGCGTTAGGTAGCTTGGCACTTAGTCAGACAGAAGTCTTAGTCTTGGTGCCGGCTTGATTAAGCTCTGTACATGTTAAGATGGCATCAGACAGATGGTGTGGGTGCTTTTACTTTTACATACTGTACATTTTGTACATTGTTATTAAACTGCAGATTTCATACACAAATGCTTAAGATGTACTTTATGAAAACAGTAAAACATTTATAGATTTTGATGGCAGCTGATTGGGTTTCTTGAATATTCATTGTCGTAGTCTGTGCACCCCTTACAATCGCTTTGGCCTCCCCAAGGATAAAAGTCTAGCTCCGCCACTGGCAGCAGATGAGCTACTGTCTCTGACTTCACATCTACAAGGTGGACCGGTAAGGTAGGACTGTCTCATAGAGTGGACAGTGAGTGTGTCTGATCCACTCACAATGCTAACTGCTACACATCCTGCAGCAGTTTCAAGATCCTGTCAGCTACATTAGCCTCATAGCACCAGCGCTAACCTAAACAACCAAACCCCGGACGCCCAACACGTCCAGGAGGATTGACCACGTATGCTGTGATCTTTCGTACATGTGATCTTTTGTTGTAGTCTTATTTTAAGGAAAGCGTCAGCCGGCGCTAATGACAGAAGCGGAGACGCATTTGTCCTCCACTGTATGTTCAGCGGCAGGGCTTGAGGAGCCCACAGCTCAACAAATCAAATCTTGAGCCATTTTCCGAGCTTTATTTCTGCCTTTTCCTTTTTTTTCCTCCTCAATTTTATTCTCTCTCCTTCCGCGGCTGCTGGTTGGAGCTGTCAGAAGAACAACAGCTGACACTCAGCTTCAAAAATAGCCCTGAGAGTCGAGCCCAGGCACTCACACAAACCAACACTAATACGTTTATTTGTGTGCGGATCTGTGTTTCTTCTCTCGCTCTATCTCTATGGTTTTGGTGGATACAGGATCTTAGACGTTCACTTCTCCTTCACACAGTGTCCTGGATTTCATCATCTATCTACGGTTACTCTGTGTGGGTTCTGGTTCCATGATCAGACTGACAATACTCCTACAGTACTGTAAAATACACTTCTTTAGGTACACCACAGTATCTCCACTCACTGTCCACTGTATCAGCTCCACTGACCATACAGGAGCTACACCTACAGACTGTAGTTCATCTGATTCTCTGTATACTTTACTACTCTGTTCTTTAATGATCAGGACCCCATAATGGACCAACACAGAGCAGGTATTACTTGAGTCATGGACCATTCTCAGCACTGCAGTGACACTGACATGGTGGTGTGTTAGTGCGTGTTGTGCTGGTGTGAGTGGATCAATTTTATCATATTTAGTTTCAGGTTTTTTTTATCTTATTTGTTTTGATAATTGGGCTCAAACCATCAACCTTCTGATCTCAAGGCTCACTACTGATCTCCATGGCTGGATTACTGACCGGGCCAGTTGGGCCAGCGCCCAGGGGCCCTTAAGGTTAGGGCCCAAAACCTTTTGCAATGCCTATCAACATTCATGATACAATATATTTTTATTTCTGAGGGCCCTCACTTTTAAGGATACTCTGACTTTTAGGGACGTTGACCCCAGGGCCTCTTGGCCATGCTTTTGGGCCCTAGCCATGCTTTTGGGAACCCTAGCCATTCATTTTAGAGGGCCCTGGTTATGAGAGCCCCTACCAGGGGGCCATAGAGAAGAGCAGGGAATACCATTAGAGGGCCCTCTTTGCCCAGGGGCCCAGACTATCCTTAATCCATCCTTGCTGATCTCCACCACAACCAGCCAGCTCAACAAAACCAGCACAAAGCAGATTACATGTGTAATTATGAACGTCTGATTAAGCATTCCAAACAGGTGATGCAACACTATAGCATATAATCATTAAACCCCATCACAGTAATTACCAAAACTGGTCTTTGTCCCATTTTAACACCAATTGTCTTCACTTAAAGTGTCCATAATTCTCCATAGTTTGGTGTTTAAGGTGTAAAGAGAGTCACTCAGAAACTTATAGACTATTATAGATTTATTCAGTGTTAGTAAATGGAACCAGAGGTCACAACAATACAATACCATCATATGTGTTTGCATACAGTGGAATTTAACATCCACGTTTAACCCATCTGTGTAGTGAAACACCCACATACAGACACACTAGTGAACATAACCACTAGGGGGCAGTGAGCACACTTGCCTGGAGCCCTACCCACAGTACCCGGAAAGCAGTTGGGGGGTTAGGTGTCTTGCTCATGGCTCACTTCTGTCAGTTCAGGGAATGAAACTGGCATCCTTCTGGTCACAAGGCTGGTCTCTAACCTCCAGCCCACGACAGCCCCACAAATATATTCAGTTTATTTGATATCCAGAACCAGCAGTGGACCAAAGTTTCTTGGGTGACTATTTTGCCTTAGAACGTCCTGGTCCTGCACATATCCCTCCACCATGAATGGCTTTGAGGCCAAAACTGTATCTCAACTATATCTCAAACTGTATCAGTCATACAGTAGTGTCTCACAGTGTAGCCATAACCATATAATGTGTAAATGTAATGTTTAGTTGTAAATAAATAAATATTGTGTAAATGTAATGTTTAGTTATAAATAAATAAATAATGTGTAAATGTAATGTTTAGTTGTAAATTAATAAATAATGTGTAAATGTAATGTTTAGTTATAAATAAATAAATAATGTGTAAATGTAATGTTTAGTTATAAATAAATAAATAATGTGTAAATGTAATGTTTAGTTATAAATAAATGAATAACGTGTAAATGTAATGTTTAGTTGTAAATTAATAAAT
Organism: Megaleporinus macrocephalus; assembly: GCA_021613375.1. NCBI lineage: Eukaryota > Metazoa > Chordata > Actinopteri > Characiformes > Anostomidae > Megaleporinus > Megaleporinus macrocephalus. Next base: position 8,364,403 of record CM038708.1, read on the forward strand.
AATGTGTAAATGTAATGTTTAGTTATAAATAAATAAATAATGTGTAAATATAAAGTTTAGTTATAAATAAATAAATAATGTGTAAATGTAATGTTTAGTTGTAAATAAATAAATAAATAATGTGTAAATGTATTGTTTAGTTGTAAATAAATAAATAAATAATGTGTAAATGTAATGTTTAGTTATACATAAATAAATAAATAAATAAATAAATAATGTGTAAATGTAATGTTTAGTTATAAATAAATAAATAACGTGTACATGTAATGTTTAGTTATAAATAAATAAATAAATAAATAAATAATGTGTAAATGTAATGTTTAGTTGTAAATAAATAATGTGTAAATGTAATGTTTAGTTATAAATAAATAAATAAATAAATAAATAAATAATGTGTAAATGTAATGTTTAGTTGTAAATAAATTAATAAATAATGTGTAAATGTAATGTTTAGTTGTAAATAAATTAATAAATAATGTGTAAATGTAATGTTTAGTTATAAATAAATAAATAAATAAATAATGTGTAAATGTAATGTTTAGTTGTAAATAAATAATGTGTAAATGTAATGTTTAGTTATAAATAAATAAATAAATAAATAAATAATGTGTAAATGTAATGTTTAGTTGTAAATAAATAATGTGTAAATGTAATGTTTAGTTATTAATAAATAAATAAATAAATAAATAATGTGTAAATGTAATGTTTTGTTGTAAATAAATTAATAAATAATGTGTAAATGTAATGTTTAGTTGTAAATAAATAAATAAATAATATGTAAATGTAATGTTTAGTTGTAAAGTACTGCCGTACTGATGTAAACGGTAATGATTCTGAATAAATGTGTTCTATGATCAGGAGCAATACACGATTCAGTTACTCACATTTACACACATTAACAGTTCTTATAATTAATTCACGGCGTAAGACGACAAATACATTTCAAAGCCTTCTTAAGCTCCTTAATTAAAATCTGAGAGCTCACTGTAGAGTAGACAAGCAAAACTAAAATGTTTATGTACATCAAACAGATTACATCTGTAAGCTATAAGCATTAACTGCTTGTCTTTGTATCCAATGCTGAACCATAACTATTAGAGCTGGGCCTTTAACCAAAAACCTTATGGCTGATGCTTGCTTGCGCTCCTATGAGGTTTCAGTAGTTTGTAAGCAGTAAACTAACAGTGACCGGCATGAACGCAAACAGCTGATGCTTCTAATAGACATTCTATGTTTGACTTGAAGTTTTTGACGGACATTAGAATGTAGTTTACCTTGTAGTAGCTTCTCGACGACTCTTTCAGTAGACAGGCCTGGTTTGGAGCTGCCACCACTGTTTTCCATTCCTAACGACCCACTGATCAGTCCAGAAGGCGTATCTATTGGAAATCAACACAGGATTGGTAAACTGTAAATATGCTGATAGCGTAATTTGGGATTCAAAACAGTCCACCTTAAACTCTAACGGTATTTTTAGTGTTCTAAAATCTGTGCATTTGCTTCTTGGGTTCATACTCATTATCTTTCACTTGTTATTTAAGTACTATACCAGGATAAACAAGGTGGTTGGATAGAGATTGTGGCTGGAGTTATTCCGTGGTCTGATGCAGAACAACTGCCCATTTTGTGCAGTCTGATATAAAAGAACTACCCATCCTGTGGGGTCTGATGCTCAACAACTGCCCATCCTGTTGTGGTATGTTACAAAACAACTGCCCATCCTGTGTGATCTGATGCAAAACAACTGCCCATCCTGTGTGGTCTGATTCTGAACTACTGCCCATCCTGTGCAGTCTGATGCTCAACAACTGCCCATTTTGTGCAGTCTGATATAAAACAACTGCCCATCCTGTGCGGTCTGATGCTCAACAACTGCCCATCCTGTGTGGTCTGATACTGAACAACTGCACATCCTGTGCGATCTGATGCAAAACAACTGCCCATCCTGTGCAGTCTGATGTTCAACAACTGCCCATTTTGTGCAGTCTGACATAGAACAACTGCCCATCCTGTGTGGTCTGATACTGAACAACTGCCCATCCTGTGTGGTCTGATACTGAACAACTGCCCATCCTGTATGGTCTGATGCTGTTTCTTCATCTACCTTGACCAGATGCCCCGGTTTGCCTGCAATCTGGACCAGTTTACCCACCATGAAGCTCCTGAAGGTCCAGTGCTTTGTGGAAAGCTCCACCTGTCTGACGCTGACCCTCCTGTAGCTCCTGCTTACTTAGTTGTAAGTCGTATTCTTCTTGTGTTACTACTTGTTTTACTATCCAGTGTGGACCTGAGGAGGGTGGGCTCCCCTTTTTGAGCCTGCTTCCTCTCAAGGTTCTTCCTCCTGATCTGAGGGAGTTGTTTTTCCACTGTCGTCCCTAGATTATCTATATAAAGCACATTGCGACAACATCAGTTTTAAAAGGCGCTACATATCAAATCAAATCAAATGTATCTGTATAGCACTTTTTACAACCGATACAATCAAAGCAGCTCTACGGGAATTCAGTAATAAGTTCAACAGAGCGTAAATAAGCATAAGAAGAAGCATAAAATCATAAAACAGTCAACAGGGGCGCAGCTAGGCTTAGTTCAGGGGTGCTAAAGCAGTCAGTGCTTTATTTAACTGGTGTCATGTGTCTATTAGGTTTTGTAAAGGAGTATTTTTGTACTTTATCACTCAGAATCAACACATTACCATCATTACCAGCAGTCCATATTTCTGATCACTCTTTATTCTGTTATTGTTAGCTAAGAGTGACTATCTGATGGTTTACTTTAATTTAGCAGGCTGATGCTGTGGGTGGTCTGTTTACTGTTTAGTGAGAGAAGCTGTAGTTGCTGTGCTGTTGGTTAGTCTGTGTCTTAATAAAGCTAAGGTGTAGAGTAGTGCTGTCCGTATGTGTATTAGCTAATTAATGTTACAGAATGATAAGATATGAAGAGATGATACTGTAATGCAACACTGTGTGTGTGTGTGTGTGTGTGTGTGTGTGTGTGGTCAGCAAGTCAGCTACAGATATTCGATTCCTCTATACGAAGTCCAACATGATCATGATCAAGCCCTGAATTTTTATTTAAATCTTATCGCGTCACCCTAGCCCACAGAAGCTCAATATTCTACTGTACACTTATACACTACCACTCAAAAGTTTAGGATCACTTTAGAATTTCATTTCATGCAATTCACAAACAATATTGTTCATTTCACAATTAATGTAAGTGTATCAGATGATTTTTAAAGAATAAAAATGTTTGTATTAAAGTCTATTTTTGTATAGAGGCTTATTTGACATAGTCCTATTATCAGTAATTCTCAGTCCTCTGTCTGAATCTCCTGGTACGGCCACCAATCCAAGTTAAGGATGTTATTGGACTAATTGGTTGTTTGGACACTCTTGCTCAATTGTGATGCACAGCTGAAAAACATTCTACTAATAAGTGAGTATAAAAGGGAGAAGAACATTCTAGGTTAGTTTAGTATCTGAAGATCAGCAGTTGATGGCTTGCTGACCGACTTACAATGACCAGAAAGAAACAACTTTCTTTAGAGACCCGTCAGTCCATTGTTGTGTTAAGGAAGAAGATACTCCATTAAAACAAGAACATTTCACTGTGATCCCAAACTTTTGAAGGGTAGTATATATATATATATATATATTTGGGTGCTCAGCACACCTAAACTTCTAAGTCTACAGTCGCCCCTGACAGACATAAAAAAATCCTAGAAACCCCTGCTGAGCAAGCCATAGGCGACATACGCTGTAATTTGATGTATGAAAGATGTGAAAACATTAACAAGCTGCTGTGTTAGCCACAATCACATGATCTAACTGAATCTGATAGTCTCTCGAGTTAGCCTTCTACTGGACTTTCCGATCCACCTTAAACAGTGCAGCGGTCACATTCAAGCGCCCAAACAGACCTCTAAGTTTAAGCCGTAGGTAATTTAAGGTGGAGCGGGAAAGAAACAAAATTCAGCTTCATCTAATCTCGATCCACTGCTCCAAGTAAGAATTACTGGGTTTCCTGAACGTGCTGCTTGTTTAATGATGCCGTTGGGAAATGCAATCTAGGGTTGAAGCAGTTCTAACTGAAGAAGAGGTGGCGGGTCGCTGATTTAACTCTTACATTACAGCAGATATACACTTGTGCTTTAATTCAGGAGTTTATTCAGTAGCTCACAGTTAGCAGCCCAGATTACTGGAGCTGATCTTACGCGTCAGGCCTTCTTTTCTTCTCCTGAAGTCCTAACCAAGACGTTTAGCTGCATCTACCAGATACCACAGACGACAGCAACTCCTGATTGGCTCATTTTCTCTGTGAACTTAACCCTCCATAAAAACTTAACAATGAAACCACACCTGCAGAGGTTAAATGTACGCCTGACTCTACTGAATACAGTGGACTGTGTATATCGTCGCTGCTGATGTTTGTCGATTTTGAGTTTTCTACATCATTTGAACACGCCAATCGTCTTTAACATTGTGTGGAAATTTCATAATGAATGGACTAATAGAAGTGCTCCAAAATAGCTGGGAAAGAATTCTGGTTCCATTGACTTCCATTGAAAGTGAAGTAGGTTTTTGGTCTCTCCTGTAAAGTTGCAATTTTGGTTTTTCATTGGACAACGATATGTATAATACACATATTTAGAACTGTAATAATATAATGTTCTTTGTATCTTAGGTTCTGATCACTCTGTTTCCTTCTGCCGGTCATCTGTACCATCATTACTGCTTTTTGTAGCAGTAAGGTTACATGGCGTAGCGTAGACGCACTAAAGAGCTTAGGCCAGCTAAGAGCTGTAAGAGTTCTTATTATTCTAAACCAAGCCAGCGGATTAGTGACTCCCTGCAGGACTCCAGTCTAAAATGCCCAGTTAGGATAGTTCAGGCGACTGACCAACTGAGCTCCTTTTAATTAAACAGACTAACCCTACCCCACCCCCCACGCTCAGCCCTGGATCAGCTGGTGAGGGGCTTGGAGACATACCCAGCAAGCGGCTGAGCAAAGTAAATACTGGAAAGAGATGAGGGGCTATAGAAAGTGCTGTGTTAAATACTGACAGCGTCTGATTGGACGAGTAACTCTCAGGGTCTCTGGAGTGTTTAAACACCTCAGTGTCACTGCTGAACTAGTCCACTAACCCAAACTATCCAGACAGCAGTGTCCTGTGGGCAGCGTCCCTTGTCCACTGATGAAGGACTAGAGAACACAAACTGTGCACAAACTACAAGATGAACCTGCAAGTAGTAGGAGTGTCTAATAGAGTGGACAGTGAGTGGACACAATGTTTAAACACTCCAGCGGCACTGCTGTGTCTGATCCACTCACACCAGCACAACACACACCAACACACCACCATCATGTCAGTGTCATTGACTAATTCATTCGCGGTGGAGAGGTACATGCTGGACCTTGGAGGGCAAAATAGTCCCCCACGAAACCTTCTTTCATACTTTCTCTCTATTTTATCATCATCACATATCATCACTGAGCGAAGACAAACATATATCACCGTTTTAGTGAATTTTCATTTTTCTACACACACAAATATATATATATATATATATATAAAACCAACAGAAGTCAAGAACATGTTTGGTCTCTACTGAAAAGTTACTAAACTAAGCACAAAAAGTAAGTAAATGTGTGTTTGGTAGATTATTTCTTTGTTGTAAGTCTTCTAACACATTTGTAAGGAACATGCATTTGTGGGATGAGCAGTGGAGCTGAGTATGTGGGTTGCACATGAAAATTTGCCAAATCCTCTCTGCCAGTGTGTTTCACTGCCCCTCAAGTGTGTGTATGTGGGTATTTCACTGCCCCCTAGTGTGTGTGTTCACTAGTGTATGTATGTGGGTATAATGCGATGCGCCTATTAAAAATTTGCCAATGGCAAACAGCTTATTCTGCCAATGACTCGTTTGGTGTTTGGTGGACTGGATGATAGAAGATATATTGGCAATTTAACAATGTATTCATTTAACAAATAGGAGCTCCAGTAGCATGTGCTGCAACTTGGAGACACCTACTGTCCACTGAAGCAGGGCCCAGCAGCTCAAAACAAGTGTTAATAGCAACAGCAAAATAAACTGTTTGCCATTTTTCATGGGCGCAATCCACATACTCAGCTCTACTGCTGATCCCACAACTGCATGTTCCTTACAAATGTGTCACCACTTAAAAGGGAAATGAACAGGCTTTCCAACCGTATAAGATAATATACCAAGAGACACTGTTACAACAAATAAATAACCTACCAAACATAAATTTCCTTACTATTATTTTGGTGATACTTCTTTTTAAACTCTGAAGACACGTGTAGGTGGTTTTGGACGGTAGGCACAGTGGCTATCCTTGTTACTGTGATGAGCCCCACTGTAAAGGAATCAGAGTCTATGGGGTGTGTCTCAAAACCTAGTGAAGCTCCTACATAGACAGCAATTTACATCATAGTATGTACTCCTGACATGTAGACTGTCCCAATTCTTATGCCTTAAACATGCTGTCTACTGAGGAACCTTATTTAGACCTGATTTTAAGAAGCATCGAACGCTTCCTCAGCCACTTAGACAATCCCATAATGCAGCGCAGGCTAATCTACGAGCAGTGAAGTGGTTTTAAAATGTGAGTTATTTTGATTCTCTCTGGAGTTTTAATGTGTTTCTGGTCATATAATCACACAAAACAGTATTTTATTATCAACTCTGTAACGAGTCCTTCACCATTTAGCAGTTTTATACTCAAGCCGTTAGCATTTATGCTAGCAGATTTTTAAGCCTCGGGCTATTGTTTTGGATGCCGGCCGGTAGCTTAGCAACCAGCTAAACCACCGGTGGCGTGCTGCAGTGGGAGGAACAAGCCGTGACGCAGTCTCTCTCTAACTAGAGCGTCTCAGTAATCTGTTTTATGAGGAGAGATGAGGAGAGAACACTGCTACTTACACAGCTGCTACCTAGACAGCCTACTTACACACTCACTAGGTTTGAGACACAAACCTATAAGTTTTCTTTTCACATCAAACCACTCTGTTTACATTTCAATAGTTGAGCAATTCAGAAACGGATGGAATGATGACCCTGTTCTCTGGACACAGACATGCGGCGTGCAGACACAGAGCCTGCAGTAGAGCCGGTTGAGGAGAGGAACAGTACACAGGTTTCTTAGTCATCAGATTCTCCACAGTCTCTTACTAACACAAATGAGAATTACACGCTCTGCAGCTCTGCGCTGGAGGAACGCCGTCAGGGGGGCTGCCTTCTGCAGGCTGCGCTCGTGTTGTGAGGGGGATCACTTTAGGGCTTTTTCCCTCAAGCTTGTGTTCACAGTGAGCAATCCTCTCCACTCACACAGATGAGCGTCCAGCTTCACCGTGAGCCTGCAGGTTCTATTCAGGGAGCAGGCGCAGGGGGCGGGGGTCATTTAGAGGGGCAACTGATCATCATGATCATCAGTAGAAGAAACTGAATATAAGTCTCAGTTAAAATTAATATATATATATATATATATATATATATATATATATATATATATATATATATATATATATATATATATGTTATTAGATTTGGATAGAGCATGTAACAATGATGCTGCAGCCGGAGCATGTGAGCAGTGCAGAGTGGGAGGGGCTTTTCAGAAAGTCAGAGCATCAGTGTTGTCTCTCGCTCCGTAACTGCTCTCTGAGTGCTGCACCACAGACTGCTACAGCTTGCACGCGATGGTCATTCATGCACAGCATCCGTACCGCTGAGCTGGTCAGCAGACCTACACACTGGAAAACCTTACAGCAGTCAGAATCGTGTCCAGTTAAGCTGCAGGAATGATGAAGAAGAGAGAGTTAAAAGCTGGTGAACCCTCTGAAACGTCAGCCACTCCTCTCCACTCACATGCTTACCTCTACATTACAACAGATATACACTTGTTTGTAATATCTATAGTTTGTTTCAGCACTGGCGACGCTGACGGTGGTGTAGTTGTCAGCTAGGTGGTCTAGTGGGCACTTTCTCCCACAACGAACTAAATTAGAATTGCTGTCCTAGCTAGATCTGCCCTAGACAACCGTAAGTGCCATTGCTGTGAAATGAAAGTAGGAACTAGGAGCAACATCAGCCCAGCCATTAACTTCTGGAGCACATAAAGATCTCCTATCCTGAGTTACATCATTCACAGAGTCCTCAGAAAGCCTCGTGAAATGGATTTCTATGGCTGAGCAGCTAAAAGCTGCTTTAAAGCTCTGAAATGTCAGCCACTCCTCTCCACTCACATGCTTACCTCTACATTACAACAGATATACACTTGTTTGTAATATCTATAGTTTGTTTCAGCACTGGCGACGCTGACGGTGGTGTAGTTGTCAGCTAGGTGGTCTAGTGGGCACTTTCTCCCACAACGAACTAAATTAGAATTGCTGTCCTAGCTAGATCTGCCCTAGACAACCGTAAGTGCCATTGCTGTGAAATGAAAGTAGGAACTAGGAGCAACATCAGCCCAGCCATTAACTTCTGGAGCACATAAAGATCTCCTATCCTGAGTTACATCATTCACAGAGTCCTCAGAAAGCCTCGTGAAATGGATTTCTATGGCTGAGCAGCTAAAAGCTGCTTTAAAGCTCTGAAATGTCAGCCACTCCTCTCCACTCACATGCTTACCTCTACATTACAACAGATATACACTTGTTTGTAATATCTATAGTTTGTTTCAGCACTGGCGACGCTGACGGTGGTGTAGTTGTCAGCTAGGTGGTCTAGTGGGCACTTTCTCCCACAACGAACTAAATTAGAATTGCTGTCCTAGCTAGATCTGCCCCAGACAACCGTAAGTGCTATTGCTGTGAAATGAAAGCAGGAACTAGGAGCAACATCAGCCCAGCCATTAACTTCTGGAGCACATAAAGATCTCCTACCCTGAGTTATATCATTCACAGAGTCCTCAGAATGCCTCTTGAAATGGATTTTTATGGCTGAGCAGCTAAAAGCTGCTTTAAAGCTCTGAAATGTCAGCCACTCCTCTTCACTCACATGCTAACCTCTACATTACAACAGATATACATTTGTTTGTAATATCTATTATTTGTTCAAGCACTGGTGGCACTGATGGTGGTGTAGTGGTCAGCACGATGGTGTAGTCGACACTTTCTCCCAAACTGATGAGCTACAGACTGCACTATGAACTAAATTAGAATTGCTGTCCTGGCTAGATCTGCCCTAGACAACCGTAAGTGCCATTACTGTGAAATGGAAGTAGGAACTAGGAGCAGCAGCGACCCTGCCACTAACTACTGGAGCACATAAAGATATCCTATCCTGAGTTACATCATTCACAGAGTCCTCAGAAAGCCTCTTGAAATGGATTTCTATGCAGTGCTGGAGCACATAAAGATCTCCTATCCTCACTTACATCATTTACAGAGTCCTTAGAAAGCCTCTTGAAATGGATTTCTATGGCCGAGCAGCTAAAAGCTGCTTTAAAGCTGCTTAAAAGCTCTGAAATGTCAGCCACTCCTCTCCACTCACATGCTTACCTCTACATTACAACAGATATACACTTGTTTGTAATATCTATAGTTTGTTTCAGCTCTGGCGACGCTGACGGTGGTGTAGTGGTCAGGACGATGGTGTAGTTGACACTTTCTCACAAACTGATGAGCTACAGACTGCACTACAAACTAAATTAGAATTGCTGTCCTGGCTAGATCTGCCCTAGACAACCGTAAGTGCCATTACTGAGTTACATCATTCACAGAGTCCTCAGAAAGCCTCTTGCAATGGATTTCTATGGCCGAGCAGCTGCCCATAAACCCTATAGGCCACTATGTGCAATGCCAAAAGTCGGCTGGAGGAGAGTAAAGCTTTGTCACTGGACTCTAAAGCAGTGGAAACACTAACTAACATTAATAGCTTCATCTGTGAGTGATCATAATGTTTTGGCTCATATGTATCAGTGCCTAAAAGAAATACAGTCAAAATACTAACAGCAACACTTCAGACACACACACACACACACAATCTAGGCTGGAGAATTTGAAGTGTGGCTCAGGGAGGGAAAAGGGGGGGGGTTCTTTTCTTTAGCTTTAGGCCTCATTTAATACGTTCCTGTTAAAAGAGATTGTGAAACGATTTGGTTTACAGGTCAATTTGTCCATTATCAGTCATCATGTGTTTTTTTCCCTCCAGGGAAAAGCCTGCAGCTCTATCGTACACAAGCACGTCTCTCTCAGTCTCTCTCTCTCTCTCACACACACACACTCACTTCTACAGAGGTTAAACTGTGAATTAGTGGGTCAGGAGCTGGTGCTTCACAACAAAAGAGCCTTGTTATATCAATTTTCCCAAGCAGGACCCTTCGCACAGCACTGTTTATCATGCAAACAGAATCTCAGCATCTCAGTATCTTCACAAGGAATTCTGCACAAATATAAAATTATGTATGTTTTAATAACACATTTAGATTAAACAAGAAAGAAATGCTTCTAACCTGTTTTTACAGTAGCTATATAATGCATTTACTGTCCATCTTAAAGCTCCCTCAGTCAAATTAAGCCTTTCAAAAATTATAATTGAATATTACAGTAAGATGGAACTGTGTATGATTTATTATCCAACAATTGAACTCAATTATAACCTAAAAGGTGAGAGAAATAATTATTAACATATGTACCTCTTGTAACACCCTCTCTGATCACCCCCCATCCTTTGTTTGTATTTAAATGACCGTCTTCTGCCTGATACCAATCACCCCCCCAAGATGGCAACATGCCAACCCCCCTTGATGTTGACACCCCATTTGACATCCCCCCTCCTATTTGACCTCCTACTTAAACTGGAGTTACTGAGTTAGACTGAGAGAGAGATGGACTGGACCACAAGAGACTGAACCAGCAACAGACTGATGACCTAAGAAGATGATTAAGACTGCTAAACGACTGGCTGTGATCGACTGAGCTGTACCCACATTTCCTGTGTGTCAATAAACTCAAGTCTATGCTGAAGGTCTCCTGACTTCTGATCCCTGAAGGCTGAATTTGTAACACAGGTGAGCAAGCACGTTGGGGAGGTTGGGGGTTTGGATGGTGGGTTTCTTGATTTTTGCTTTAATTGCCCGTTAAATAACGATCTCTGGCACTCTGTCTGGGGTCAGTGACAAAAAAAGGCTTTTAAAATGACAACATTTACATAAAACCTCATACTGTTGCTGTCCAAAGACAAAAAAAGTACATTTTTAACGATTTTCATCTTTCTATATCATTTGACCACGACAGCTGCCGCTTACATTGTGTAAATATTTAACAATGAACGGACCAATAGAAATGCTCCAAAATAGCTTGGAAAACATTCTGGTTCCATTGACTTACATTAAAAGTAAAGACAGTTTTTGGCCTCTCCTGTAAAGTCACTATTTTGAAAATATGTGCTTTTCTTTAAAGAGTGATGATATATAAAAAAGGACATGATGTGTAATTTAATATGTATGTGCATTTCATATCTTTAATACAGATGTTTTGATCTGGTTGCACCATTTGATTTGCTGGTTGTGCCACCTGACTAATTTCACTTTCTCATACTGCACTATGAACTCAATTAGAATTGCTGTCCTGCTAGATCCTCCCTAGACAACCGTAAGTGCCATTTACTGTGAAATGGAAGTAGGAACTAGGAGCAACAGCAGCCCAGCCACTAACTACTGGAGCACATAAATATCTCCTATCCTACACACTATACACAACATACAGGCCTCTACTTAGACACCCCTGGACATGTCTGTTCTTGAACTTGAGTTCATATATAACTATTTTTCGAATGAATAAATGTTATAATAATATTTACACATGGTTGTCTGTGGAAGTCGCGACACATGACAAGGTAAACTAAACCGTTCCAAACACACATAAAGCAGACTCCTGTATTACCACACTTATCTATGAATCAGAACACCATAGAAGTCTGGCATGGGAAGCAGAGTCCTGGGAATTTTTATTCAGGATGATCTGTGCTGGGACAGACAAGTGGATCACATGGTGTCTTCAGCTAACAAACAGCTGTAAACCTGTACAAGTAAGACTTTAGGGTCTGGCTACCTCCGCCGCTCTACAAGGAACTCAAGGAAGTCTGCTTCAAGATGTCAGACAGAAAGATATAGAAGATCTCCAGTACCTTATCTGTTCAGGCTTCTGAATGACAATTAATTCAATGTAGGAGAATATGTGTAATCAGTAGAGTGTTTTTTTGTTTTTTGTTTTTTTTTCTCTTTTCTCATTTATATTTATAGATTTTATATGTATGATTGTAACAGCAAAATAATAAGTTTTTAATAATGTCTTGTTTTTAAAAAAATCTGCAATGATGCTGAATAAAAACAAAATAAAATAAAATAAAGTCCTTTGTTTTTGCATGTGCCGCATGACATTTGAGGAGAACTTGCAGACAAAAAGTTTTCTCAGTGAGCAGAGTGACTTTAAAGTTGCCTTATTTTGGAAAATCTTATTTTTTAAAAATCTTATTAACATTTAATCTATGCCTCACTATTTTATTTAGAATATTACAGAACTACATTATTTATTTATTTAAATATACATATCGTTGTTATCCACTAAAGCAGTGGAAACACTAACTAACATTATTAGCTTCATCTGTGAATGATCATAATGTTTTGGCTCATATGTATCAGTGCAGAAATTTCATGATGAATGGACCAATAGAAATGCCCCTTGGAATAAAACCTCTTTACATTACATTAAAAGTAGAGAACACTGTTATGCTCGTCTGTAAAGTTACTATTTTGGAGATACTCGTTTTTTCTTTGGGCTGCGATGATGGATGGATGGTCTTTTTGCATCAAAATAGTCTAAAATGGTACAACATCGTACCATTTTAGACTATTTTGACGCAAAAAGACACTAAAATTAATTTTATTTGGATGAACTGAAAAGAAATATTATTTAATAATTTAACAAATGTCATGTACTTATTTTGGGGTCCTGCTGAGCTACCGTCCTGCAGAGTCCAACCTCAATCTGACCCAGTTACTGAAGTCCTTCAGGAGCATCTGAATATTATTAGAGTTCTAAGTTAGAACTAAACTCTCCAGGGTGGTTGATGACCAGGACCAGGGCTGAGCACCCTTGCTGTAATTTACTGAGGGGGTTTAAGGGGGACACTGTAGTCTAACCTGCCAGTTATGAACACATGTAGAATTGTTTTGGCATCTGACTTGTTAAGGGAGAGTATACTAGAATTAATACTGATACTAAATCATTGCAAAGCATCAAGGTTTTAACCCTTTTATGCATAAATTATTAAAAATTGTACTCAGATTTTTTTTTATGTTTTCTTGCTCAGATCTGCATTAAAAATTATATGGAATTTCATTTTACATAAAAATCATTTATATTAAAAAGTTATTGAACTGTCCACATATGTGGACACCTTGCATTAGCAGAGTAAAAAACAGAACATGTGATTTTTAAAAACATCTAAAGTGTTTTTCCAAGAATGCTTGTATTTTTTCTCAAATCTTTCTTGAACTTTTAAATGTATTATATTGTAAAACTAACAGTTTATACAAACTGCTGAATTTTAACCTTCTTTTTTGTAACTTTTAAATAAAAAATGCTAAATATTTGAAAATTTGTAATGTTTCTTTTTTCGTAAAATAAAATAAAATAATTTTGGGTTTGTTAAAAGCATGCTGAAAGCAAAATGAGATAGATATCAACTTGACATTGGACACATATAACACATAACTATAAATTTATATAAATGTATTACTGTTATACTTTTACACAACATATAAAAAAACTATAACATACAAATGGTGTTTTTTTTATATTTATATTTGTTGAATGATTATTGGTTTCTGAGCTATAAAAACATCTAAAAAAAAAAAAAAAGAAAAATAAGTTTAATATATCAAATCATGCTCATTAGAGTCTGTTTGACACACAAATATTTTTTAAACTGATTTGAGTAGAAACTGAATTGATATACCAGAGACATTCTTAGTATTGTCAGTCATCCTGGTTTCTAAGCCTCAGCACTCAAGACTACAACAGAATTCAGGAAAATGGATTTTATTACACTGGAGCAGTGAGACTTATGATTCTGCCATCTAGTTGTTTGGAGGGTGAAATGCATTTCATATGCTTTAAATTGAACTATTATTAACTGTCCACAAGCGTGGACACCATGCATGAAAGGGTTAATATCAATACTGAAGCAGCACAAGATAGACAGTAGAGCTTCTCAGTTGTATGACCAAGTGGAGGCTTATAAATGATGAAAAGAAGAGAGCCTAGGACTGAGCCCTGGGGGACCCCCTTAAACCCCTTTCACACATGCACTGTTACACAGAAGCTTAACCGTAATTAAAATGCACTGTTGACACTTGTGCTAAATAAAGCTCTGATTTAAATTCTGATATGCGAGGGAAAACATCGCAGGGGTGAATTCTGGCAACCATGCACACCTGCAAAGCCGCTCCCGTGCAAAAGCAGCGCAGCACAGCTCAGCACAGCCAGCAAAGCAGAACGTGTGTGTTTCTATTTCAACAAGAGACAAAAAAAAGTAGCATCCTGCTGAGCTGGGAGGCGAATCAGACGAGCTCAGATCCAGCAG
>CM038708.1:8384017-8561517 GCA_021613375.1 Megaleporinus macrocephalus
GATAGAACTATAAGACGTAGTCGATATAAAGTCGATAGAATTAAGTTCCGTCCATGGAACCCACTGTAGCTTCATATTCCTGTTCTTGTCTGATGATAGAGGTGGAACCCACTGTAGCTTCATATTCCTGTTCTTGTCTGATGATAGAGGTGGAACCCACTGTAGCTTCATATTCCTGTTCTTGTCTGATGATAGAGGTGGAACCCACTGTAGTCTCATATTCCAGTTCTTGACTGATGACAGAGGTGGAACCCACTGTAGTCTCATATTCCTGTTCTTGTCTGATGATAGAAGTGGAACCCATTGTAACTTCATATTCCTGTTCTTGACTGATGAAAGAGGTGGAACCCACTGTAGTCTCATATTCCTGTTCTTGACTGACAGGAGGGGAACCCACTGTAGTCTCATATTCCTGTTCTTGACTGACAGGAGTAGAACCCACTGTAGTCTCTTATTCCTATTCTTGAGACTGACACGAGTGGAACCCACTGTAGCCTCTAATTGATGTTCTTGATTGACAGGAGTGGAACCCATTGTAGCCTCTAATTGATGTTCTTTATTGACAGGAGTGGAACCCACTGTAGTCTCATATTCATGTTCTTGACTGACAGGAGTGGAACCCACTGTAGTCTCATATTCATGTTCTTGACTGACAGGAGTGGAACCCACTGTAGTCTCATATTCATGTTCTTGACTGACAGGAGTGGAACCCACTGTAGCCTTTAATTGATGTTCTTTATTGACAGGAGTGGAACCCACTGTAGTCTCATATTTATGTTCTTGACTGACAGGAGTGGAACCCACTGTAGTCTCATATTCATGTTCTTGACTGACAGGAGTGGAACCCATTGTAGCCTCTAATTAATGTTCTTGATTAACAGGAGTGGAACCCACTGTAGTCTCATATTCATGTTCTTGACTGACAGGAGTGGAACCCACTGTAGTCTCATATTCATGTTCTTGACTGACAGGAGTGGAACCCACTGTAGCCTTTAATTGATGTTCTTTATTGACAGGAGTGGAACCCACTGTAGTCTCATATTCATGTTCTTGACTGACAGAAGTGGAACCCATTGTAGTCTCATATTCATGTTCTTGACTGACAGGAGTGGAACCCATTGTAGCCTCTAATTAATGTTCTTGATTAACAGGAGTGGAACCCACTGTAGTCTCATATTCATGTTCTTGACTGACAGGAGTGGAACCCACTGTAGTCTCATATTCATGTTCTTGACTGACAGGAGTGGAACCCATTGTAGCCTCTAATTAATGTTCTTGATTAACAGGAGTGGAACCCACTGTAGTCTCATATTCATGTTCTTGACTGACAGGAGTGGAACCCACTGTAGTCTCATATTCCTGTTCTTGATTGATGATTGAGGTGGAACCCACTGTAGTCTCATACTCTTGTTCTAGATCGCCAAGAGTATCGTTATCGCAAAAATACCATGAAATATCGTGATATTACTGTAGGGCCATAACGCCCACCCCTAGCGCTGACCACTACACGGATTTGATTCAGCTACGTGAGATTTAAGAGAAATATCGTATGAACTCATTTAGGAATTGTAGCATTTTGTTTTCCCCCAAATTCCACATGCTCTAAAGTAACTGGACAGTTGACTGATCAACATGGTTTCATGTCCACATGTTCCCTTGTTATTTGACAAAGATATAAAAGACCTGGACCTGATTGCATTGCAATATGTATTTGGTAGCTGCTTCATGGGAACTCTCAATGAGGGGTCAATGCAAGTCAAGGGGGCATCACGAAGATGAACAAAGAAACCAAACCTATCAGAGAGATAGTAAAACTTTTAGGAGTGGCCAAGTCAACGATTGGGTCTTTAAAAGGAAGGAACACACTGGTTCAGCTCAGGAACACCTATAAAACATGGAAGACAACTCTGGTGGAAGATCACAGAACTCTTTCTATGCTGAAGAACAGATAGCTTCCCAACATCTGGCCACGTCAAGGACATTCCAGAGGAGATTAGCGTATTACTCGTGAGATTCCTTCATGAATGTAAAGACAGAGATTTCATCTCCAGATGAAACCCACGACAACAATCAAGAACAGAAAGGGCAGATAAGACTTTAAAGTATGATAACCCTAACACTATAAAGTATCCTCAGTTCTAGAATAAGATACTTTGGGCAGATGGCACCAAGATTAAGCTGTACCAGAGTGATGGGAAGAGATAAGAATGGAGAGGGGGAAGGGCTAGCGAGGTGAAGCATACCACAGCATCTGTGAAGCATGGTGGTGGCAGTGCTATAGCATGGGTATGTATGGCTGGCAATGGAACTGAGTGGCTGGTGCTTATTAAGTGTTGATAGAAGAAGCAGGACGAATAATTTCCTTTCTGCTCAGATTCAGTCAAATGCTGCAAAAGTGATAGGACAGCGCTTCCCAGTGCAGGTGGATAATGACCCAAAACATGCCACCACAAAGGCAACCTGAGAACTTCTGAAGACCACGAAATAGAATGTTATTAAAGGGCTGAGTAAGGCACCAGACCTCACACTCAAGCTACACAGGTAGGTGAAGGTAGTGTTACAGTTTACCTGTACACAGGTAGGTGAAGGTATTTCTTATTCTAGTATAGAGTGAGGTGGTTATCAAATCCCAGTCTACAGCATGGGATGTAACCCACTACACTCTACGTAACCATTCAATAAACTAAACCAATGATTTTAAAAAAACTCTTTGACTCTGAATACGTGTTATACTGCACCATGTTAAGTGAGTGGAGCTGTGAGAGCCTGTAAGTGTGCCTGTGATTAGAATAAGAGAAGCAGGGTCTCAGTGGAAGGCTGGACCACCACCACCACCAGCCAAGAGCCACCTCGCAGAAGAAATTACACTCTAATGAAGGAGGAACTGGCTCATTTGGAGTCTTCTCACCGTCCCTGGCAGGGAGGTGTGAATATATCTGAGAAGGAGGAAGAGAGTAGTGGTTAAGTAGCACTACAGGAGTGACACATTTCGAAATCTAAAGTAGGGCAAATGCCTGAAAACGGGGAAATGGGCCACAGGCGTCACTCAGTCCCAATCAAGAACCGGACTTCCAACTGCTAACTCACCCACTAAGACAGTACATTGCTCATGTAGTGCATGAGGTCAGAACTCGGAGCCATTAAAAAGGCTGCAGTACTGAACTGACTGGGAAACAGCTGTGTCCACTTGTTAGCTACACTGGATTCATTCATTCATTCATTCAGAAATCTCTGTTATGCTGAATGCACCACAATACACAATTTGTAGTGGACACATGAACATTTTAAACTTGATCACACGTGTAAAAACTATAAAGATGTATTACATGTACTGGATATATATATATATATATATATATATATATATAAGCATAAACACTGATCAGTCATAACATTAAAACCACCTTCTAGTTTCTATCATTTCTGTCCACTGTATCAGCTCCACTGACCATACAGGAGCTACACTTACAGACTGTAGTTCATTTGATTCTCTGTATACTTTATTACTGTGTTCTTTAATGATCAGGTACCCCCACAGGACCACTACATTAATAATACCTGCTCTGTGGTGGTCCTGTGGGGGGTCCTTTGGGAAAGGATGATGAATAATTGTGATTTAGTGAGTGAAACCTCAGCTGAAACACATACGCTCAAGTATTTTCTTTAAACTGAAGTACAGCACAAACCCCTTCACCTTGCAATACAATGTCTGGGGCGTCCAGGAGAAATCTGGAACTACACTTTGTTCTTCAAACTGGAGCTCAAGATCTGATCTACTTCTCTCACAATAACATATTCATGTTACTTTGTATTGTATGTATGATTATTTACATCTGTTCTAATCAGATCTGCTGTTCTTACATGTGTCTGTCTGAAACCCTGACAGACACATACTGGCTGGTTCTAGTGTCAGTTCCTAATAAATTAGCGGTTGATCTGACAAACTAGGCCTTCAGTTCAGCCCCTGAAGCCCTAACCAAAGGGAGAGCTCACTTGTCTACATCTCCATAGATTATAAAAAAAAAAATAAAAAAAAAAAATTAAAAATTGCTTATTTTACTGTTAAATATGTGGAGTGATACTTTGTGGTCTATATTAAAAGGCAACCCAAGCTTCAACAGTTTGTGTGTAATAAACAGTACAGAGAACTGCTCACAGTGGAGGTGATGGTAACCAGACGTCTGAGGAGTTCAACACTACCTCACGTTGCTCTGAATACACTTCCATCTACACTAGCATTCAGGAATTTCTGCCGTTGTCTTTCTGGAATGTGAGGAAAATGTTGTTGTAAACAGTTACAGACACTATGTTACATCTCAACTGAAATTAGCATCGCCCCAGAGTAGGGCTGGGCGATAAAACGATAACGATAATTATCTTGAAATAACATTTTCTCGATAGAACTAGAAAGTCGATAGAATTAAGTTCTGTCCATATTTTAAGAGACAACACGAACAGCCAATGAAAATGAGAATAGCGCCGCTCCAAACCAATCACATGGCTGAACTAGAGTTCCAGCTATTTCATGTTTGGTTAAAACACGTGTTGTCTCTTAAACACAGAGTATAGGTGTACCGGCAGCTTAACACACATACTAGTAATCTGGTTACTGCAGGCGTCACAGTCGAGCAGTGAGAATAAAATAAGAGACAGAAAACGTTAAACTACTACTGAAAGAAACATGATACACGTGTTAATAATCTATAAATAATCTATAAGATAAACAGGTAAACAGGTGCTGTCCTGCTGCTGTGTTGATGAAGCTCTACGGGATGTTTGATCTTCACGGTCTCGTGTGTAGCAGTTGTACTGTTGTGATCATCTCCACTGTGCAGAGCTGACAGAGCACCACACTGTTGTGTTTCTGTGTGAACTTTAGATGTTCGTGAGTGATTGTTTGTAGCTGCAACTCACGCTTCTGATAAATCCATGCTTTCAGTGGGCGCGGCCACCTTAGCGACGCATCGACGCACATTATGCTAATCGACGTAATTTTGTAACTGATAAAGATAAATATGTACAGTAGGAGTTCGAGTGAGAACGCTGAGACAAAGTTGACTTTATAATCAAAAATCACGAGGAGGAAACTTTATTTTCTACTGAAAACAGAATCGCTAAACCACCAGCTCCCCATTAGAGCAGACAGAGAGTCGACTCACCGCTATGAGTAAACATAAACAGAGTCCTTTCCTCAGAACCAACTTAAAGAACCAGCAACAGCCTGCTTAACACAGTGTCTGTGTGAATACTGTTCATAGTAATACTGCCCCATATATATATATATATAAAAAATTTATTTGAAACACAGTTGTGTAATGTTCTATAGTATATAAATAAATCAAAATAAATCAGAGAAACAATTTAAGTGAGAAGTGAAAAATTTTGTTAAAGTAAAAAGGAAATAGTGATTTGATTTATATCATGATATATATCGATATCGACTGACATAAAAAATTATCATAAGATTTTTTGCCATATCGTCCAGCCCTACCTCAGAGCATTACACCCATATTGAACATATAAAACATTTAAAAGAAAATCAAAAACACCTCATAGCACACTTGGCTACGTCTCCATAGATTAAAATAAAACATGATTGCTTATTTCTGTTATATATTCCCAAAATATTAAAGAATTCTGATAAAGTAAGTGTTACTGCAACACAGAGAGACCTTGAAAACAACACATTTGCTGATTATATGAAATAAAAAGTGTATTTCAACATTGTGAGGTTTGGAAAACCGAGTGTTTATTTTTATGCGCATGAATAACTGGTTCCCACAGAGCCGACAGAAAAACCACACACTCGCCCGCGAGACAGGCGTCAGATTGCGAGTGACATTTACTGAGACATAAAGGCACGAAACCCAACTACAGTGTTCGATTGTCACATTACATCAACCATACAGGCAGAGCGCTTCCAGTTTCAACAGAGTGCTCACTCTTAGATGACTATTTGGTTATTCCTACTGTTAGATCACTCTTAATTACTCTAATCACTTCTAATACTCTGCAGTACACACAGAGCTGAGACATACCTGGTCAATCTTGGTCTGTAATCAAGTTTATACATTAAAAAAAAAAATCTTGGGCCGTGTAAAACCTTTAATGGTCAACCAATAGGAAAGTTAAGTAGTGGGCTGGTCCTGCTGATATATAGAAATATGTGGAGTGATACTTTGTGGTCTATATTAAAAGGCAACCCAAGCTTCAACAGTTTGTGTGTAAATACCGGTACAGAGAACTGCTCACAGTGGAAGTGATGGTAACCAGACGTCTGAAGAGTTGAACACTACCTCACGTTGCTCTAAATACACTTCCATCTACACTAGCATTCAGGAATTTCTGCCGTTGTCTTTCTGGAATGTGTGGAAAATGTTGTCGTAGGCAGTTACAGACAAGTAAACACTGTTGTTACACTATGTTACATCTCAGTTACATCCCAATTAAAATTAGTACAGCCCCAGAGTGTTACACCCATATTAAACTCCCAAATATTTCAAACAAAATCAAAATCACCTCACAGCTGTCGGAACAAATGTAAGCCAATCTGAACAGTTTATATCAACTTTATATCAAGCGTATCTAATAACTACGTAGTTACACATGAATCCCCTGTAACTACTACTGAAGTAACAACTGTTACAGGTCTATTACATTACAGCAGTACAGCTTATGTAACTACACATGGGTATCAATTTCTTTTTTGGGATCATGTAACTACCTAACATATGGTTCGATAGCTGTAACAGCAGATTCTCTCTCATGTCATCACACACTGGTAATAATCAGGGTAACTACACTGGTAACTAGACTGGAACTGCAGTTCATTTTCATTATAACCAACAGCAGACGCCAATTGATTAAGCAGTACTCAAGCAATTAACTGAAAGTGTTGCATTATACTGCTCCCAGAACAGTGACTTCAGGTCCAGTCTAACTACAAACGCAGTTCCAATCACGTTACTACCAAAGTTGCTGGTAACAACATACACGGTTACAGTTCTATAGACACTCTAATGTAAGTACATGAGTGAATACATGTGTAATTAAATAAGCTTCACTGCTGTGATAGGTGGGACCCAGACTCCAAACCATTCTGGGGCTATTTCTTTGGGTCAATCTGTCGAGAAACTTACAACGTACAGCATGTACTTTCAAATTACGTTCCGACAGCAGCGATATGTACCATATATCCTCGCTGTCCAATAAAAAGCAAGCATCTCCAAAATAGTAACTTTACAAGAGAGACCAAGACAGTCTTAACTTTCAATGCAAGTCAATGGAACCAGATTTTTTTCATTCAAGTGATTTTGAAGCATTTCTATTGGCCCATTGGAATTTTTTACACGATGTAAAGAGCAGCTGTTGAGTTTTAATAAAGTAGAAAAAGAGATGAAAATGAAGATGCATGTTGTTCATTGGACAGCGAGGACTTTTAAAGCAGCAAGTAATGAATAATGTAAATCCCAGAATGTAAATATAGGAAAAACATGTATATCAATTTTTGGCGATTTTTTGTTTTCTACACACCAATGGTTGTTCACATTGTGTGAAAATTTCATGATGAATGGAAAATATTCCGGTTTTATTGACTTCCATTAAAAAAAGTAGGTTATTGTTCTCTCCTGTAAAGTAGCAATTTTAGAGATTCTTGTTTTTCATTGGACAGCGACTAACGTACATACATACATACATACATACATATATATATATATATATATATATATTAGTCGCTGTCCAATGAAATTATTATATATATTAGTCGGTAACTGGCCAGCTGGTAACTGGTGTTGGCCAGCTGCTGGGTACAATCTTTATATATATATATATATATATGATGGTAGTGATCTGTAGAGGAAGTCATGATCATTTTCAAAGCCTTGCTTCATATCTTAAACTAATAACAGGCTGTTCTGGTCACCCGTCCCTTTAAGACTGATATATGTAAATGAGCTCTGGCTCCTGAACGAGAGGATGTGTGTAACAGCTTTGGACTGTAACAATGTTTACATACTGCAAACTCTTATTTTGAGAAGGCGAGGAAAGATTTGGTTGACGTCCAGAAAAAAACAAAACAAAAAAAAAAACACGTGGACCAACAGAAATGCTCCAAATGCTCACTTGGAAGAAAACCTTACATTCACTTGCATTGAAAGTTGACGACATCTTTGGCCCCTCTTGTAAAGTTACTATGTTGTGGATGCTTATTTTGTATAAACTGTATTGACATGATACATTGGCCCCCATTAAAGCTTCCCTCAGATAAAGCTAATGAACAAAGCCTTAGATTTAACAAGCTCACCGGCTTCCATTCATTCCCACTGCATCGCTCAGTGAAGCGGTTTCCCTTTCGCTAGTGTTGGTACGCCGTTAGAGGAGCTTAAACGCAGCCAAGCAGACACCAAAAGAAGAAGAGCGCTGTTATCTGGGTTTCCACACAGATCAGCAAACGACTGGCAATAAGAGGGGCATCTCTGGGGCACACTTAGCCACATAGCGGGATCAATTATATTACAGCAGCAATCAAACCGGACTCAGCACACTCTTCGTAATTTCCTAGCAAGCATTAACGGGTTCCCATTTGGCTGGTAGAGCAGGTCCACTTCAGCTCTCCAGCGACAGGCGTTCAAAGCAGGATGCACTAATAACAGGGAGGCGGTGCATTCCCAGCTCTGAGCTCCGAGTTCCGGTAAAGGCCGGTAGTTGAACGGCGCCTCCTGGGCTGGTTTTCAAAGAGGACGACCAAGTTTCTGGAGGGTGGCGGCTTCAGATCACCTCAGACTCGTGGCGCTCCAGAGCGACGGGCAGGGTGGTGGCACATGGGCCTTGGAAATGATACCTGTAGGCCCACCCCAAAACCCAGAGACAGGGCACAGTCAGTGAAGCTGCCAGGGAGTATCGCACATGTGTGACCCCCTTAACACCTCATTTCTATGTTCTTGTGTAAACATAGGCAGTACAAGGTCAACAACTCTGAAACACAAACATTCAAGACCAAGTTATCATAAGAGCTGATTGGACTGAAGCTGAAGTGCAAATGAAAGGCTCAGTGTTTTGTTTTTTTCAAACCCAGTATCAAACCTTTTGATGAAGTAGAAAAGAACCAGACATTTTCTCTCTTAGGGGGATCAGATTTAGGGACGAGTCCGACACCTTTGTCCCAAAAAGACTTGTGGAGCCCAATCAAGTCACCAACTGTCAACAGCTGTAGCAGTGTGGAATGTTTTAGGTGGAACCAGACAGAAGGACTCTCCGTACTCCTTGAATCACTGGTGTAGGACATTAGGCTTCAATAGCAGGGCATTTGGCATCTACAGCTCCTCTCAATAAATAAATATATATATATAAATAATAATAAAAATCGATAGCTGCTTCATTTCACTGCTGTGATTGATGGGAAAAGTTGGAAAAACTGAACTCTTGATAAAATGGTCCGCGTACCGCTGCGGTCTATGGAACACTGCCGCGAGCGGAGGCATCATTTTCCATGTCATCTCTATTGTAAACAACGGAATATGCAGTTCGTCATTGTCCGCCTGATACAAACGTGAGCGCAGCATTACTTGGTTCCAGCTTTTTCATAGCTGTTACTGGATACAAGAGCTGTGTGATTGGATGCTCTCAAATATTAAAATATATTTGAATACATACATACACACCCATTATATATATATATATATATATATATATATATATATATATATATATATATATATATATATATATATATATATATATATATATATATATATGTGTGTGTGTGTGTGTGTGTGTATGTATGTATTCAAATATATTTTAATATTTGAGAGCATTCAATCACACAGCTCTAGTATCCAGTAACAGCTATGAATTATTCTTGACTTGGCCAAGCCTCGCCAGGCCAAGTCAAGCCAGGCCAAGTCAAGCCAGGCCAGGCCAAGCCAAGCCAGGCCAGGCCAAGCCAGGCCAAGCCTCGCCAGGCCAAGTCTCGCCAGGCCAAGCCTCGCCAGGCCAAGCCTCGCCAGGCCAAGCCTCGCCAGGCCAAGTCTCGCCAGGCCAAGCCTCGCCAGGCCAAGTCAAGCCAGGCCAAGTCAAGCCAGGCCAAGTCAAGCCAGGCCAGGTCAAGCCAGGCCAGGTCAAGCCAGGCCAGGTCAAGCCAGACCAGGTCAAGCCTCGCCAGGCCAAGCCTTGCCAGGATAAGCCTCGCCAGGCCAAGCCTAGCCAGGACAAGCCTAGCCAGGACAAGCCTCGCCAGACCAGTGTTTACTGAGTCCTGCCTGCTTTCTGGATTCTGCCCTTGTCTCTGCCCTTACAGGATACCTCTGCCTGTAAACCCCAGACTGAACCCTGGTAACAACCCCCTCGCTACATTCTCTCTACACTGGTCTGTCTGCTCCCTTGGATTCCCCCGTCTGGCTCTCCTGTCTATCCTGTTTGACCCACTGCTCCGCCCCTGACTTCGCTCTTTGCATTTTCTCTGTTTAGTAAATAAACAACCTGCATATGGATCTCACCTCTATCTCTGAGTCGCCTTCATCACACATTCCTATTCATTACACCATCATTAACATTATCACTGGGATTTCAAAGCAGCCAATTGTCAGTATGTGCAGCAAAGAGTACTATTAGACTGTGAAGAGCTTATTTAGGCTACAATGTACATACAGTTTAATTTCTAATGACCACGCCGGTCAGATTTTATAAATAGTAAACAAATCTGGAACTCACGCAAACGGGGACGTGTTTGCTTTTGGCCGAATGTTGAACTCGGCCACTGGGATGCCCCGGGATGCCACCTGGGGGGCAAACAAAGCCGCAGGAAACACGACAGAGGCCGTACCCACCTGCATTTGAAGCCATGAACCAGAAAGACACAGGAGAATATAGAGCATTAAGTTAGATACTCAGTCTTTACCTTTACCTCAGCTTTAAATCCACCACGTCACTGTGAGTCTTCTGTAGTAGTAATAAAAACAACTGTGCTTTAACACAGACATATGCAAATGAGCTCTGTTCTGAATGGCTGCCTCACTTAGGAAGCAGTTGAGGCTGGAAGACGTCTTACAGCTTTAGCCTGAAACACTGGGGCTGGACTGCTGTAGGCAGGTATATGTAAAAAGAACTGCTTTTGTGACAAACAAGTGAAAACAGACTGTTTTGAATGCAGTGAGGATTGTATATGTTAAAGCCCCTCCAGCTGATCTACTGTGGTCAACGAGTTCGCTGGTAGTTGGTATTGTTTGCTCAAACAATCCTCTAAAATCCTGCCAGACAGCTCTGTAATCTCACCAGCAGGCAGAGGTCGCAGGCGTCCAGCTCCTTCTCCACTTTGGTGAGGACATGAGAGTCCAGCGTCTCCCCGAACCAGATCACATCCGGCCTCAAGAGCCCATCACAGCCTCCCTCGTCACACCTGCAGCACAGACCGGACATGTTACATAAACCAAAGATCACTGGAACAGATGGACGATAGCAGTACTGAATACACTCAGACTGGATCTGCTAAACAGCTCATTATCAGAGAGGCTTCTTCTTATAACACTCCTATACACTTTCAATTTTAATAGTATACTGCCATCTAGTGGAGAAACAGCTTACTACCTCTTCTCACTGAACCTTTCAATGCTTGAACTCCATTAACATAATACTGCGTAAGTAATTCCAATTATATACATACACTACCAGCCACAAGTTTTAGAAGAGCTCTAGGACGTTTGACTGGTAGTGTATCTAAAACGTTTGACTGGTAGTGTACTAAAACGTTTGTCTGGTAGTGTATCTAAAACGTTTGGGTGGTAGTGTATCTAAAACGTTTGGGTGGTAGTGTATCTAAAACGTTTGGGTGGTAGTGTATCTAAAACGTTTGACTGGTAGTGTATCTAAAACGTTTGACTGGTAGTGTATCTAAAACGTTTGACTGGTAGTGTATCTAAAACGTTTGACTGGTAGTGTATCTAAAGCGTTTGACTGGTAGTGTATCTAAAACGTTTGACTGGTAGTGTATCTAAAACGTTTGGGTGGTAGTGTATCTAAAACGTTTGGGTGGTAGTGTATCTAAAACGTTTGGGTGGTAGTGTATCTAAAACGTTTGACTGGTAGTGTATCTAAAACGTTTGACTGGTAGTGTATCTAAAGCGTTTGACTGGTAGTGTATCTAAAACGTTTGTCTGGCAGTGTATCTAAAACGTTTGTCTGGCAGTGTATCAAAACGTTTGTCTGGCAGTGTATCAAAACGTTTGTCTGGCAGTGTATCAAAACGTTTGTCTGGCAGTGTACTAAAACGTTTGTCTGGCAGTGTATCTAAAACGTTTGGCTGGCAGTGTACTAAAACGTTTGTCTGGCAGTGTACTAAAACGTTTGTCTGGCAGTGTATCTAAAACGTTTGTCTGGCAGTGTACTAAAACGTTTGTCTGGCAGTGTATCTAAAACGTTTGACTGGCAGTGTATCTAAAACGTTTGACTGGCAGTGTATCTAAAACGTTTGGCTGGCAGTGTATCTAAAACGTTTGTCTGGCAGTGTATCTAAAACGTTTGTCTGGCAGTGTATCAAAACGTTTGTCTGGCAGTGTATCAAAACGTTTGTCTGGCAGTGTATCAAAACGTTTGTCTGGCAGTGTATCAAAACGTTTGTCTGGCAGTGTATCAAAACGTTTGTCTGGCAGTGTACTAAAACGTTTGTCTGGCAGTGTATCTAAAACGTTTGTCTGGCAGTGTATCTAAAACGTTTGTCTGGCAGTGTATCTAAAACGTTTGTCTGGCAGTGTATCTAAAACGTTTGTCTGGCAGTGTACTAAAACGTTTGTCTGGCAGTGTACTAAAACGTTTGTCTGGCAGTGTACTAAAACGTTTGTCTGGCAGTGTATCTAAAACGTTTGTCTGGCAGTGTATCTAAAACGTTTGTCTGGCAGTGTATCTAAAACGTTTGTCTGGCAGTGTACTAAAACGTTTGTCTGGCAGTGTATCTAAAACGTTTGTCTGGTAGTGTACTAAAACGTTTGTCTGGCAGTGTATCTAAAACGTTTGGCTGGCAGTGTATCTAAAACGTTTGGCTGGCAGTGTATCTAAAACGTTTGTCTGGTAGTGTATCTAAAACGTTTGTCTGGTAGTGTATCTAAAACGTTTGGCTGGTAGTGTATCTAAAACGTTTGGCTGGTAGTGTATCTAAAACGTTTGGCTGGCAGTGTATCTAAAACGTTTGTCTGGCAGTGTACTAAAACGTTTGTCTGGCAGTGTACTAAAACGTTTGTCTGGCAGTGTACTAAAACGTTTGTCTGGCAGTGTACTAAAACGTTTGTCTGGCAGTGTATCTAAAACGTTTGTCTGGCAGTGTACTAAAACGTTTGTCTGGCAGTGTACTAAAACGTTTGTCTGGCAGTGTATCTAAAACGTTTGACTGGCAGTGTATCTAAAACGTTTGGCTGGCAGTGTATCTAAAACGTTTGTCTGGTAGTGTATCTAAAACGTTTGGCTGGTAGTGTATCTAAAACGTTTGGCTGGCAGTGTATCTAAAACGTTTGTCTGGTAGTGTATCTAAAACGTTTGTCTGGTAGTGTATCTAAAACGTTTGTCTGGTAGTGTATCTAAAACGTTTGGCTGGTAGTGTATCTAAAACATTTGGCTGGTAGTGTATCTAAAACGTTTGACTGGCAGTGTATCTAAAACGTTTGACTGGCAGTGTATCTAAAACGTTTGACTGGCAGTGTATCTAAAACGTTTGTCTGGTAGTGTATCTAAAACGTTTGTCTGGTAGTGTATCTAAAACGTTTGGCTGGTAGTGTATCTAAAACGTTTGACCTGTAATGTATATATATAAATATAAAAATAGCACAGCTGGTCTTCCATCTTCTTTCCTGCAATTTTATTGTGTTTCCTTCATTGGCTTCCTGTATCTGCAGCTTCAAAAGAACCAGACCCTCTCTACCTTACAGCATCAGTCAAAACTGAGCTTTCAGTACAGCTCTCCTGGCACCCAGATGGTGGAACAAACTTCCACAAGGTGTCCATGGTCGTCTTGAAACACAAACTGAAGCACTTAAGCAAGCACTGAGCTACTCAGAGAAATTGATTGTACTGCAGTCACGCTGTTCAATACAGTATCTCTCCTCAGGTATCAGCTCTGGCCTTCTTCACCATTTCTGGCACTGCAACCTATTTATACTGGCTAGGATTCATACTCTGAATGGAGAACAAAGCACTTGTTGAAGAACCTAGTAGTTTGTGCATAGAACATTTAGATGCCTTAAGATCTTAAAGGGAAACTACACTGATTGTTCAACTGTAAACACAGTGGTTTGATGTGAGAAGCTGCACTGCACTATTATATATTTAATTTATTATATATTATATATTTAATTTACAGTGTTTGCCAAAGAAACCAGGTGTCAACACGAAAATGTAACCATTTTATTTACTATGCAAACCACCAGTGAACCTACATGTGTCTTTTTGGGTTTATATGTATTGTTGATGATGGCCAAAATAGTGGAAATACTGCGAAATCTGACTATTTTGTCTAATATTGCTCTGCAGTAAGTGAACTTTTACTTATTTGGGCCAAAAACTTATAAAATCTAGTATAAAACAAAGTGTCAGACATCAGGAAACGTTTGAAAAAGTTTCTGTGAGGGAGCTTTTAGAAGTTGACGTCACACCAAACCACCCAGAATGACTGTTTACAGTTTTATAATAACTGTTTTATCTTAATGTTTAAAATCTGCAGCAACTACTATGACAGCCTTCAGCTTCCATCCCTCATAAAGCTCACTGTACCTCGGTAAGTCCTTCACAGGAATATCAGCATCGCTGCACTTCGGGTCAGGATCACTGGAACAGGAGATAAACAGAGAGTCGTACAACAAACATAAAAACCTAAACAAGTGCTTTCTTGTCTTTACGCAGGACAGAGAAGCATCTGGGTGTGTTTTACCCTTTTCCCTGCAGGGCAGGACAGATGGGGCTGTGGTGGTTGGCGTCCACATCTCCACAGCTCAGACACCTGGTTCTGAAAAGGTTGCCTGAAATGAAACAACAACATAAAAATAACTATGTAAATAAATTCTACATATAACAGAAGCAAGAATATTTTTTGATGTTCTTAAAGCTCTGCTGTAACTGTACAAAGCGTACAGTGTGAGGAACGAGGGATGAATAAACGACAAGCAGAGGAGTGCAGGTCAGTGTGTTTTGGGACCTGCCCTGAATGAGTACATGCATTATGGTGGCTGGTGGTTTAATGAAACCATGAGGTTTGGGTGTGCTCAAAAATCAATAGGACTCAATGGGGGGAAAAAGAGGGATAGCAAAAAAAGACAAACAGACGAGTGCAGGTCAAACCAACACCGCAGTTGTTGTCGGGGGTCTGCCCTAAGTCAGTGTATGAGAAACAATGTCAGCCGGTCGAGCAGAAATTCAGTAGATTGGTGAGCACTTTTCCATTCTATTCATTCTCTATGGGAAAAAAAATCCAGGAAATATCTGGATTCTGTGCATCCAATCAAAAAGCCGTATACAAGCCCGACTCACACAATTATCCCAGAAAAACCGGAGTTGAAACCTTCTGGCGGAAAACAAAAAACGAATATCAATCTAAGCCATAAATAGACTGGGGTGCCCAAACTTCTGCATATGACCAACAACATCTGCATGAACAGCTAGTTTGTTAAACATTTTGCTTTAAAATCAGTGCTTAAAAAATCCTAATAACTTAAAATACAGCACCTACTGCATGTTCTATACGGGTCTTACTGACAGATGCTGCACTGCAGGGTTTAGTGTTCAAAACAAACATACACAACTGTGCATAAGTCACCTGAGCTGATAGTTTAAAGTCTTTATCTGATCAATAAGAGTCTCTTCACCAGTAAGAACAGCAGATCTGATTAGAACAGATGTAAATAATCATACATACAATACAAAGTAACATGAATATCTTATTGTGAGAGAAGTAGATCAGATCTTGACTCCAGTTTGAAGAACAAAGTGTAGTTCCAGATTTCTCCTGGACGCCCCAGACATTGTATGAATGTGTTCAGTTCCTTCAGCAGCAATCTTGATTTAGCTTAATGAAGTACTGAGCAGCCAAAGCAGGTATTAGATGAGAACTGTAAATAATACTGGGTAGTTTATAGAAGGAGAAGATTGGAAAGGGTTAAATAAACACACTTACTCTATTAATACTGTTTAATATTTAATAATAAAGTGTTTACTGAGTAAACAAACTGTCTGGGAAAAATAGCTTCTTATATAAAACAATGATCCCAAGTGCCTTTGTTGCCCAATAATAGAGTGTGCTGCGGTCACATATTTAAAAAAGGTCTCCCAATTCAGGAGGTCATGTGGGTAACGTTGCTATATGACTGCTCAACGAGTACTGAGTATTCGGACATACTAGCCGGGCTCGCCCACTGAGCAGTAAGCAAGTAGGTGACTTCAGACTAGAGATCGATTGATATATCGGTCGGCCGATATTTGCCATATTTTAATATATCGGCATCGGCTCATTGAAAGTCAATCCCGTCCGCAGGCAGCCCCGTGTTATTGGTGCGGTGGAACATGCTGCGGCCGCATGTGAAGGACCCCAGGCTAAACTTTTGGAACTGTTCGGCCAAATAAGAAAAAAAAATTATAGTGAACAGTGAGGCGGTTACGTGTTTCTAGTTTCTGGCCATAGACGTGAACCAGAGCGGATGTTTTACTGCTTAGCTCCGGGGCTAAAGCAGTATCTTGTACTGTGTATCTTGTGTTCCTCTCAAACCGTGAGAAGCTCACTCTTCACTGCCCTCTGGTGGAGGAAGCTCATGGTTATGAGAGCGTATATAGTGAAAGACAAGCTCATGTGTTATAAACTACACTTAGTATCTACATCATCACCAACACCACAGAGCTGACCGCGCCCCGTCCTCACCGTGGACCTCCAGCACGTGCTTGGATCCGGCTCTGCGGTGTAGCTCGTCTGTGTTCTGGGTGATGACC
This sequence comes from Megaleporinus macrocephalus, assembly GCA_021613375.1. Classification (NCBI taxonomy): domain Eukaryota; kingdom Metazoa; phylum Chordata; class Actinopteri; order Characiformes; family Anostomidae; genus Megaleporinus; species Megaleporinus macrocephalus. The sequence continues at coordinate 8,400,971 of CM038708.1, forward strand.
ACCACGGACCGGCCCTGCTTGCTGAGACGAGCCTCGCATTCGGCTATAGCTCTGTGGGCCTCGCTGGGCGTCGCCTTGAGGGCCAGCTCCCTCCAGTAGTTATAGAACTCCCAAACTCTGGACGGGTTGCGGGAGAACTCCTGCGCGGTTGCCAGATCCTAGGAAACGGGAAGAAATGAGTGAATGAAGTTTATTGTAGAAGCGCAGACTCACTTGAGACACAGACGAGCACTCTGTCTACAATAAATGTGAGTCGCACAACACATGGACATATAAATGCACATAACTTGGGGACGTTATTATATATAAAAAGCTATTTTTCCAGACAGGAAGCTTCAATTTTCTCAATTAAACACATTTAAACATTATTTATAGAGTAAGTAGTGCTTTTCCATACGTCAGTGTGTTTATTTAACCCTTTCCAAGCTTCTCCTTCTATAAACAACCCAGTATTAGTTACAGTTCTCATCTAATACCTGCTTTGACTGCTCAGTACTTCATTAAGATAAATCAAGATTGCTGCTGAAGGAACTGAACACATGCATACAATGTCTGGGGATACTTTAGTGACTGTGTTTACATGCGGAATAAAATTGAGCTCAGAGTCTAAGATCACATTCAGGTTACATACTCCAGGTTTCATATTAGTAGTTAAAGAACAGAGTCCGTCATAAAGCAGCTCCCTCTGAGTTTTAGTACCAGGAATCAGTATTTCAGTTTAAAAGCCTATACATTTAGTCTTGTATTTTATTCTATTTCTCCTGAAGTTCACATATAAAAGTCTGTTCAAGCTTACAGACCAAAAACAGGCATCATTCATTCCTACAACCTTCCACTTAACAGGCTGTTTTCTTTACGGTTCTATATACCTATACAGCAAATGATTCATTGTAGAGACTTAGACTCTGACAGTGTCTACAGAGGTGGAGATGGGAAGCGTACACACACACACACACACACACACACACACACACACACATATATAGGGTGATTCTTCAATTGCGGGCTCTTTTTTCCATCTTAGTTTTTGTCATTTTTAGTTTTATGAAGTAATGCATTTCACTTGTGTTTCATTCTAAAATCACACTGTTAGACTTAATTATATTTAATTTCTACTTATTTTTAAAGATACTGATGGTGAAATTGAAAACCTGTCATTACCATCAACAAATGTCATTATCGTCTCAACAGGTTATGTGCTGGTAATGACAATTTTCACTTTTTTAAGAAAAAAAAGTTAGCTAGGCCATGGATTTACTAAAATTAGTTAACAGCTAGTACAAGCTGCACTTTAACTACACATAAATAAATAAGTAATGTGTAAATGTCATGTTTATTATTAATGATGATAATGTTGGGGGTGATAATATATTGCTCAAAAATATGTATAGGTACAAATATGAAACTAAACAGTACATTTAGTTTCTTTTTAAGTGCTTATGAAACTATATATATATATATATAGGCAAAAAAGCATTCATTACAAATCCATAACAAAATAATAACATCTAAAAATAATCTAAAAACGAGTCACCAGATTAATCAATGAATCGAAATTAATTGTTAGGTGCAGCCCTAATTATTATCATTGAATTTCATAAAAACGCATTAAAAATGAGAGGAATTCCTCTTGAAGACTGATATGTAAACTAAGTCTGTTCCTGATTGGCTGTATTAATTAATTAATGGAGTGAAGTAATTATTTCAGTAACTGAGTGTTTTCCCCCACGATATTAGCCCTTTAAGGTGATCTGTACAGCAGAGGGCCCGGCTGTCACTGTGCGGCTGAAGAGTGAGAAAAGTGCACGGTCGTCAGTTTCTCTTCCTCAGAGTGCTGAGTTAAAATACTGAACTGAGATGAAGTAAGAGAATGACCGCATCTACATCCGTGTGCACGCTCTCTGACTCACCTGCGTCTTCCACTTCCTCCAGTGGCCGCTGGCGGCTCTGAAGGTGGGCATGCCGCTCTCTGCGCTGACTCCGGCTCCGGTGATGATGGCGATGTGCTTGGCTTTGGAGAAAACCTCCCGGAACTCCGCCATGTCTGTAACAACACACAGCCGGTGAAGGCTCCGCCCAACGACGTCAGGAAAACCAACACTGCACCCTATAGCGTTTTCACTAGAGTGTGTGTGTTTGTTTCACTGCCCCCTATAGTGTTTTCACTAGAGTGTGTGTGTTTGTTTCACTGCCCCCTATAGCGTTTTCACTAGAGTGTGTGTGTTTGTTTCACTGCCCCCTATAGTGTTTTCACTAGGGTGTGTGTGTGTGTGTTTCACTGCCCTCTATAGCGTTTTCACTGGTGTGTGTGTTTCACTGCCTTATATAACGTTTTCACTAGTGTGTGTGTGTGTGTGTGTGTGTGTGTGTGTTTCACTTCCCCCTATAGTGTTTTTTATTAGTGTGTGTTGTTTACTGCCCCTATAGTGTTTTCACTAGTGTGTGTGTATTTCACTGCCCCCTATAGTGTTTTTTATTAGTGTGTGTTGTTTACTGCCCCCTATAGTGTTTTCACTAGTGTGTGTGTTTCACTGCCCCCATAGTGTTTTCACTAGAGTGTTTGTGTGTGTTTGTTTTGCTGCCCCCTATAGCGTTTTCACTAGTGTGTGTGGTTTACTGTCCCCTATAGTGTTTTCACTAGTGTGTGTGTTTCACTGCCCCTATAGTGTTTTCACTAGTGCGTGTGTGTGTGTGTGTTTCACTGCCCCCCATAGCGTTTTCACTATGTGTGTGTGTACATGGGTGTTTCACTGCCCCCTAGTGTGTGTGTGTTTCACTGCCACCTACAGCATTTTCACTATGTGTGTGTGTGTGTACATGGGTGTTTCACTGCCACCTAGTGTGTGTGTGTGTGTTTCACTGCCCTCTAGTGTGTGTGTGTTTCACTGCCCCCTATGGGGTTTTCACTAATGTATGTGTGTATGTGTGTGTGTGTGTGTGTGTGTGTGTGTACATGGGTGTTTCACTCCCCCCTAGTGTGTTAGCATGTTTCACTGCACAACCTTTTGTACAGGACACACACACACACACCGACCGACACGCACACACACCGACACGCACACACACACACACACACACACACGCACACGCACACACACACGCACACATTGATTTATGTGCAGTTGCGTGTTCTCTGTAGTGTTCTCTTTTGCTCGTGTCTGTAGATAGCAGTGCGCCACACAATGGCAGAAGCAGGGCTGCTCTGTGTGACACTCTTATCTAAAGCCCTTCACAATGTCACAGTCATACAGTTAAGGTGTGCAATGACGTCACTTTCCACACAGAACACATTTACAAAGTGGCTGTGTTTATTAGAGAAGATGTTGAAACCAGGAATGAAAGAAGTGATTATCTAAACAGGCAGCTGGACACAAACCTGAAACCTTGTATAACTGCAGAGGAGACAGGGACACTGTTTCCAAAGCCCACTGCACATCTACGGCAGGACCAGGAGAGAGACGCCAACATACAACAGCAGTGCTAAAGTTAAATACACGATACTGTGGCTGAGGCACCTACGCTGATTGTTTAAAAGTCTTTATCTGATCAGTAAGTGTATTTTCACCAGTAAGAACAGCAGATCTGATTAGAACAGATATAAATAATCATACATACAATACAAAGTAACATGAATATCTTATTGTGAGAGAAGTAGATCAGATCTTGATCCAGTTTGAAGAACAAAGTTAGGTTCCAGATTTCTCCTGGACGCCCCAGACATTGTATGAATGTATTCAGTTCCTTCAGCAGCAAATCTTGATTTAGCTTAATGAAGTACTGAGCAGTCAAAGCAGGTATTAGATGAGAACTGTAAATAATACTGGCTTGTTTTTAGAAGGAGAAGCTTGGAAAGGGTTAAATAAACACACTGACGCGTGTAAAAGCACTACTTACTCTATTAATACTGTTTGATCTCTTGGAGTGTTTTGTTGAGTAAATAAAAACTTTCTGTCTGGAAAAAATGTTTACAACTGCCTCAAACTTTTGGACGATACTAAGTGACTCAAATTTTCAATTTTAATTGCATTAATGTTGATAATGTATCTTCTATAAGTACAGAAACTGTGACATCTCACTTTCTACTGAGGTAGGAACGTGAGATATATAGCGTCTACGACAATATCTGAATCGAGCTGAATAAAGAATGAAGAGAGCAGTGATACGGTAAGCAGTGATACGGTTAGCAGTGATACGGTTAGCAGTGATACGGTAAGCAGTGATACGGTTAGCAGTGATACGGTTAGCAGTGATACGGTAAGCAGTGATGCGGTTAGCAGTGATGCGGTAAACAGTGATACCGTAGGCAGTGATACGGTAGGCAGTGATACGGTAAGCAGTGATACGGTAAGCAGTGATGCGGTAGGCAGTGATACGGTAAGCAGTGATGCGGTAGGCAGTGATACGGTAAGCAGTGATGCGGTAAGCAGTGATACGGTAAGCAGTGATGCGGTAGGCAGTGATACGGTAAGCAGTGATGCGGTAAGCAGTGATACGGTAAGCAGTGATGCGGTAAGCAGTGATACGGTAAGCAGTGATGCGGTAAGCAGTGATGCGGTAGGCATTGATACGGTAAGCAGTGATGCGGTAAGCAGTGATGCGGTAGGCAGTGATACGGTAGGCAGTGATGCGGTAAACAGTGATACGGTAGGCAGTGATACGGTAGGCAGTGATACGGTAAGCAGTGATACGGTTGGCAGTGATACGGTTGGCAGTGATACGGTTGGCAGTGATGCGGTTGGCAGTGATGCGGTTAGCAGTGATGCGGTAGGCAGTGATGCGGTAGGCAGTGATGCGGTAGGCAGTGATGCGGTAAGCAGTGATGCGGTAGGCAGTGATGCGGTAGGCAGTGATGCGGTAGGCAGTGATACGGTAGGCAGTGATGCGGTAAGCAGTGATACGGTAAGCAGTGATGCGGTAAGCAGTGATGCGGTAAGCAGTGATACGGTAAGCAGTGATACGGTAGGCAGTGATGCGGTAAGCAGTGATACGGTAGGCAGTGATGCGGTAAGCAGTGATGCGGTAAGCAGTGATGCGGTAGGCAGTGATACGGTAGGCAGTGATACGGTAAGCAGTGATACGGTAGGCAGTGATACGGTAGGCAGTGATACGGTAAGCAGTGATACGGTAAGCAGTGATACGGTAGGCAGTGATGCGGTAAGCAGTGATGCGGTAGGCAGTGATACGGTAGGCAGTGATACGGTAAGCAGTGATGCGGTAAGCAGTGATACGGTAAGCAGTGATACGGTAAGCAGTGATAGGGTAGGCAGTGATACGGTAGGCAGTGATACGGTAGGCAGTGATACGGTAAGCAGTGATGCGGTAAGCAGTGATACGGTAGGCAGTGATACGGTAGGCAGTGATGCGGTAAGCAGTGATACGGTAGGCAGTGATACGGTAGGCAGTGATACGGTAAGCAGTGATGCGGTAAGCAGTGATGCGGTAAGCAGTGATACGGTAGGCAGTGATACGGTAAGCAGTGATACGGTAAGCAGTGATACGGTAAGCAGTGATACGGTAGGCAGTGATACGGTAGGCAGTGATACGGTAAGCAGTGATGCGGTAAGCAGTGATGCGGTAAGCAGTGATAGGGTAGGCAGTGATACGGTAGGCAGTGATACGGTAGGCAGTGATACGGTAGGCAGTGATACGGTAGGCAGTGATACGGTAGGCAGTGATACGGTAAGCAGTGATGCGGTAAGCAGTGATAGGGTAGGCAGTGATACGGTAGGCAGTGATACGGTAGGCAGTGATACGGTAGGCAGTGATACGGATGACTGTGTCGAAAGTTGCTGATACTGCATAGAAGTCATTACAGCCTCATCTGACTGACGCCGGACCCCGTAAGCAGAGACAGTACCTGAGTTTGGTCTCGCTGCTCCAGTCAGAGCTTTCAGAGCTGCAATCTGATTCCCACATCCCAGAGGAGAAAGCAGGGTCCTCCGCGTCAACTGCCGAATGATCATTTCTGCTGCTGGACGCTGGACTGAGGAAGAAAAATAAAGATTTAGCCATTTGGAGGAAAAACATTATAATCCAACCATCTACCCATCATCTCACACCTACCAGCCTAGGAACTGACGTTTAGGAGATTCTACTCTTTCTTTTTGGTCTAAATGAAAATAATAAACCTTGAAAGGCTGTGAAGCAAAGCAGCAGACCACCCCACCAACTCTCAGAGAGTGAGGACTGTTATGCTGTCTCGCTGTCTCACAGACAGCTGGGGCATCACCGGAGACTGAACTTGCAGTGTGCTGACTATAGGGCAAATATAATTAGGTTAAATTTAGTGACTTTAATTGCAAGTTAAGTGTTTTCTATCAGCATACAGTCACATGTACTGCATATTAATACTGTTCATTTGGGCTGGTGCACATTTCACATCTTCACAGCCCAATAAAAACCAGTAGCTTACAGGAGAAGGGTCCACATAGCTAGCCATGAGTTAGGGGAGCAAGAACTTAAGCGGGACTTTCGGCATATCAGCATGAACTAAGACAGACAGCAGCAGGTACGGCACCGATTAGAGAAATCATGACACCAAGACGAGAGACACACAACAACCGGTAGGAATGCTGGTGAACTGAACTGAACTGGACTGAACTGGACTGAACTGGGCTAAAGCTTGATAACATTACACAGCAGGTTTGTTGTTGTATAGACACATTAGGTAAAGGGCGGTCACCACTTTTGTATTTTCGTTAAGTTAGAGGTATCAGTTAGGTAGGTACGCTTTTCTGGGTTTTTTTGGTGCCATCCTTGGTCCACCTGTTTGCTTGTGTTGAAATAGTTATGTATTATTATTATTATTATTATTATTATTGCTCTAAATAGATGATTGCTCTAACTCCAGTTCTGCAGTTTGGCTGTTTTAATATCATTGACATACATTTAAGATTCTGAGAGAAGTTACCTTATGTTTGAGTCCCTTCTGCTTTATTCAATCAGTACACATTTCCACTCACACGTTACTTCCCTTGCTAATGTCCTAGACATGCTAACGGATCATTAACATCTATGTAAGATTTAGGTATAAGGGAACGTAACACTGAAAATGCTAACATACTGACCACCTGTGTCTAACAGACTAACATCATGATATTATATTATATTGACTCTCAAAAACACAGCATCGACTTTTAATAGTTAATACAGTTAAAGACTTGTGGCAGACAGTGGTTCACTTAGTGTTGCACTTAAACCCCTGACCACTAGAGAGCAGTGTTCTTCACCACTACATTCTTCCGATCCAGCATTAGCACTCATATATGGTGATGTGTTTTTATTTTATGACAGTTTTCCTTAAATTTGATTTAAAAAAAAAATCACAATATATTGTCTTGCCTGCAGTATCGCAATGTATTCAATTGTAATCCCTGTGATACGATACATATTGTATCGGCAGGTAGTTGCCCATACACAGGGTTACCTGTGATGCGTGTCCTCAAACCTCTGAACTTCAAACGTGAGGAGATGTGGTAAAATTCAACTAAAATTCAAGTACGTACAACACAAGGCCCACTCTATATACTTTACACAGAGTCCAAAAAATTAACCAGCCCCCACTCAAACCCTGGATAGCTGTAGAGAAGATGGCAGGACATTCTTGCTGAGGCTGCTTGTATATTAAATTACACAACAGCCCTTTTCCATTTTATCATCCTTCTGCTTTCACTGCATACACACTGAACACTAACGCTGCTACTCAGTTAGTCTTTCCAACAACCCAGTGGACACGACCTGCTAAAGCGTTCCTAACTTTTATTCTTTAAAAAAAAAAATCCTTACATACCATTTTGGAGCATTTCTATTGGTCCAATCATGATGAAATCTACATACAGGACACTAGCTGTACTCAGATTAGACAGAAAACCAAAAATCACAATAATAATAATAATAATAATAATTCTTTGTAGTGAGAGTGTTAGATTAAAGTCAATGTAAAAAGTAATAACAAACCTAAAAATTCAGATGTAATCAAACGTGCCATATCGTATCGTACACAATAATATCGCCAACATTTTTGAATATGGTGAACGATATTATACCCTGACATATCATACCATATCACCCATCACTAATTATCACATCAGATACTACTTTTTAAGAAAAATGCACACTTTTCTCATTTCCTATTATATATCTACTAGAGACAGATTTTATCTGTCCAGTATCATTCACTTTACTTCAGTTCTGGATATATGGAGATATTTGGAGTGCATTATTTAGTATCGTGACATTCTGGACCATTAACTTCTGTTACAATCTGATGAAAATTCTTGTATTTTTTAATATCTCAGTTAGGGGTGTGCCATATCATATCGTATGCAATAATAAAATTTAATTTTCATTTAGTTGCAGTGGTGTGTTCTTGATTTTTTTTAATTCAATGTTTTGTCATATCACCAAGAGTATCGTTATCGCAAAAATACCATGAAATATCGTGATATTATTGTAGGGCCATATCGCCCACCCCTACTTGCACCTATAGGTATGCGGAAAGAAGCCCAGCTATAGAATTCCATCTAATTCCATTAGATTTCGAAGCTGCTTCCAAACTAAACAAGCTCACTTCCAACTCCAAACACTTTCTAGTAAGAAGAATAATATCTACATTGGTTATTCTTCCAGTGAATCTTTCCTTTAAGTGCTTACATGGAGCTGAATGAACATACCTCCGCCCTGAGCTCGCCAGATGTCTGCCTGTAATGTAAACCCAACCGAGACCACCCAGTCCAACTTCTCGAGGCGTTTAGGAATAAATCTAATAGCTGATGTCTGGTGGGTGTGTCTCCAGCACTTGCAGTAAGTTATGAGCTGTTAGAAAGCTGTGATTGTGGGAATGTCATTCCTCCGTATTAACTCCATAAGCTCCTCCAGTGTCTGTGGCTTCCCTCACTGACGTCAGCCCTGAGCTCCAGTCTGCTCCTCTAGTCTACGTGCCTTGCTGCAAGTTTTCTACAGATGATGAGGAGCTACTCGATCTCCTAGACAGCTGCTGGAGACAAAAACAGCCACTCCAGTGCTTGAAAGACCCCCAGTGAGATCTTTACTCTGTGATTGGGGGTAAAGAGATTGCTGGGAATCAATAAAATCGATTAAATGGACCTACAAAATACTACCGCTTGTTTTTCGCTTCTTTAAAGCAATACACGACTTCTTCGAACTTTCCGTTCCACCTTAAATGGCGCTACAGGTACTTTCTGGGGCTGAGGTTGGCTGCTTATTCGAATTTTCCGTTCCACCTTAAATGGCGCTACAGGTACTTTCTGGGGCTGAGGTTGGCTGCTTATTCGAATTTTCCGTTCCACCTTAAATGGCGCTACAGGTACTTTCTGGGGCTGAGGTTGGCTGCTTATTCGAATTTTCCGTTCCACCTTAAATGGTGCTACAGTTACATTGGAAGCAGTGGAAGTGGACTGCTTGCTAGAATCTTCCGTTCCACCTTAAACAGTGCTACAGTAGGGCTCTGGCATATAGGTTGACTGCTAATGTGAGTTTTCCGTTCCACCTTAAATGGTGCTACAGTAGGGCTCTGGCATATAGGTTGACTGCTAATGTGAGTTTTCCGTTCCACCTTAAATGGTGCAGCAGTTACATTGGAAGCAATTGAAGTTGGTTGCTTGTTGGAACTTTCCGTTCCACCTTAAATGGCGCAGCAAAATTGCGTTTCGTTGTGAAGTAAAGCAGTTTTTTGTAGACTGCTTTACTTCATGTTAAGTTCCACCTTAAATATCGCAGCAGTTACATCCTGTGTGAGTTTTATTAAACAACAACCCGCAGCTCCGCAACACCTTTTAAGGTGGACCGGAGAATTCCAGCAAGCAGCCAACTTCAGAGCTTTATAAGCTGGAAACTGCCGCGTAAACGCACTTTTCTGACACAAATAAGCGATTTAATCGCTCAGTTAACTATTCTACTTTACAATAACCTTTTTAAGACATTTTAAAAGAGGCTTAAACTCGGTTTAATACGCTAGTTTTAGAAAGCAGAGAGATATTAGCGTGCGAGAAACTACAACCGTCACGTAGGCTGATAACTAGTCTGTCTCTAATAAAAATAAGTTCAGATTAAACTAATAAAAGTCCACACAGAGTTAAACCAGAGCATTCTAGCAGTAAAAACGAGGATAAACGAGTAAACAGCTCTTACCGTGAGCAGTTTAAGGTGGACTGAATCTCCTGTAAACACTTGTTTGAGCAGTGAACTGGCTTACTCTTCTTCTTCTACGTCACGTTAACGGGCTGCTGAGCGACACCGCGACACCGCGGCCCAACAGCGCCAACTACTGGTACTGCAGTTCGAACCCGGACCAGAGCCATAACATTAAAACCACCTCCTTATATCTACACACACCGTCCACTGTATCAGCTCCACTGACCATACAGGAGCTCCACTTACAGACTGTAGTTCATCTGATTCTCTGTATACTTTATTACTCTGTTCTTTAATGATCAGGACCCTCACAGGACCACCACAGAGCAGGTACTATTAGGGAGGTGGGTCATTCTCAGCACTGCAGTGACACTGACATGGTGCTGGTGTGAGTGGATCAGACCCAGCAGTGCTGCTGGAGTGTTTAAACACTGTGTCCACTCACTGTCCACTCTATTAGACACTCCTACTACTTGCTGGTCCACCTTGTAGATGTAAAGTCAGAGACAGTACCTCATCTGCTGCTGCACAGTTTGTGTTCCTCTAGTTCTTCATCAGTGGACACAGGACGCCGCCCACAGGACACTGCTGTCTGGATAGTTTTGGTTGGTGGATGATTCTCAGTCCAGCTGAGGTGTTTAAACACTCCAGCAGCAGCACTGCTGTGTCTGATCCACTCACACCAGGACAACACACACTAACAAAACCACCAGCAGTGCTGAGAACCACACTCATAATACCTGGTGGTCCTGTGGGGGGTCCTGACAATTGAAAGACAGGATAACAAAGTATACAGAGAATCAGAGGATCCAGTCCAGCAGAGACACTGAGGTGTTTAAGCACTCCAGCAGCAGCACTGCTGTGTCCGATCCACTCTGTCAGTGTCACTGCACCTTCACAGGTAGGTGAAGGTGGAGTTTAGAGTCTCATCCAAGGACTCTTATTGGTATAGTGTGAGGTGGTTACTCAGGTGGGGAATCAAATCTAGGCTCAGCCCCACCCTAAAATCCCAGAACTTGCCAACAGTGAGGAAGCTCTGGATTATTTTCTGTTTTGTTTTCGTGTTTAAAGACGCTGTTTTTGGCGTTTCCTTTGTTTGATTTCCCTGCCTTTTTAGTTTTACTGCTTTTAAGCCCCTTTGCATTACCATTCCACACCACTGGTGGTGCAGTAGTAGCACACTGGTCTCCTAACCCTAAGGTTGGGATTTCAAACCCCAGCGCTGGCACTTTGTACCACAAGCATGCACACTGTACATAAACAAAGGACAAAATACATAATAATATTAGTAATAATAGCCACAAAAAACAACTACACTTGGATCTGCCACATCTTAACACTGGGGGACTAAAAAATACAAAGATTGGCAGAAAGTCTATGATTTGATTGACCAACATACAGTCAGAGCCTTCACAGCAATGATTTTACTACCTTAGACCAAAACCCTTCATCTCCTCAATAAGTGTATGTTCACCAGTAAGAACAGCAGTATGGAGGACAAAAAATGACATAAGTATAAATAAATAAATGTACAAATAAATAATTGAATACATAAATATAAAAATGTATAAACAAATAAATGTATTTATTTTTTTATTTCCATATTTCTACATTTATGTCTGTATTTCTACATTTATTTATTTATTTTTACATTTATTTATACATTTATTTCTGTATTTCTACATTTATTTATTTATTTTTACATTTATTTATTTATTTCTACATTTATTTATGTATTTCTACATTTATTTATTCATTTATTTATTCATTTATTTATTCATTTATTTATTCATTTATTTATGTATTTCTACATTTATTTCCGTATTTCCACATTTATACATGTATTAATTTCTCTATTTTTCCATCTGTATTTTAATGAGGTGAACCGTCCTATCCTCACTCTAATGCTTGGTTACCGAGCTCCGTCGTTCTGGCTCTGCTACTACTGCCTTGGCCTTCAGCGGCTGTGCTCTGGAGCACTGATAGCTGTACATCTAGGGAAAAACTATAAGTTTAATAAGAAATAAATGTAGAAATAAATAAATAAATGTAAAAATAAATAAATAAATAAATGTAGAAATATGGAAATAAATAAATATTTATTTAATTATTTATTTGTGCATTTATTTAGTTATACATTTATATATTTATGTATTTAATTATATATTTGTACATTCATTTATTTATACTTATGTCATTTCTTGTCCTCCATACACCAGATATGATTAGAACAGACATTGCATGAATGTGTTCAGTTCCTTCAGCAGCAATCTTAATTTAGCTTAATGAAGTACTGAGCAGTCAAAGCTTGTGCTGCTCTGCTGGGTTGTTGTGGGACGCTGGCTCAGTGCTGGTGCATTCCTTCAGGGTGAAGTATGTGGCGATTGAAGACTGGCCTGCTATCTCAACTGTTCAGTCAGCACTGGCTTTAGTTTCTCCACTGCTGCTCTGTTTAATAAGAGCTATTCTTCTTTGCCAAGATGCCACGCTGGTGTCAGAAGTGGGATCCTCCCACCTCCCAGTGGGCTGGAGGAGAATGGTGATACCAGGATGGAATGTGGCACGGAAGAATTAACCCTGCAAAGGCAGGAGGAGAATTGAGGATGCCTAGACTGGCAGGGACCAGCAGCAGAGCCCAGAGGAGGATGGCAACAGAGGTTAGCGGAGAGGGCACTGGGGCAGCAGACTGCCTGAAGCGTGAAGGCCTGATAACATTAGAGACAAGCCTACAGTGTTGGCAGGCAGTGTGATGGCTCAGAGGACATGCCTGCCAGCATGTAGGGCGAGAGAGTAGCAAGCTTTCTGGGTGCACTGCTGCCAGAGGAACTGGCTGAAACAAGGAGTAGCCGCGCTGCTACGGAGACTGTGTTTTGGGGTAGGAGTGTTGGTGGGTGGTGTGCCGTCTTGTGCCCCAGGGACTCTGCTCAGGCTCTGTCTGGACATTGTGAGATCACTGGGACAGTGTGACCTGGACACAGTAAGGCTCATGAGAAGATTACTATTGCTGTTCTGTGCTGGGTTGTGGGGTAGGGGTGCGGTGTGTTCACTAAAAGAGCGTTTGCGTAATACACTGTGTTATTTCCTGCATCTTCTGTTTGAGCAAGACTTCACATTTCTGTTAAATACACTGCATGTATGCAGACAAATATCAACAACAACAACCGCAGTACGGCGCTGTTTCACACGGGACATATTAGGTTTTCTAGTATCATAAGCTGTTAATCATAACTAGAGGTAATAACTGTAAGTGCTAGTTTTTTTGGGATTGGGATTATTATTATTATTATTATTATTATTATTATTATTATTATTATTATTATTATTATTATTATTATTATTATTATAGCTCTATTTCTGTAGTGCATACCCAAGCCACAATAAGAACCTGAATATAGATAAAAGATAGAAAGATGGTCTTTATTATTATTATTATTATTATTATTATTATTATTATTATTCTGTAGTGCATATCCAATGCCACAATAAGAACATATATATAAGATCATATATATAGCAGTCTTTATCAGCAGTCTTTATTATTATTATTATTATTATTATTATTATTATTATCATTATTATTATTATTATTATTATTATAATAATAATAATAATAATTATTATTATTATTATTATTATTATTATTATTATTATTATTATATTTCAGTAGTGCATACACAAGGTCAAATTACATTGCAACTTTATTATAGATAGATAGATAGATAGATAGATAGATAGATAGATAGATAGATAGATAGATAGATAGATAGATAGATAGATAGATAGATAGATAGATAGATAGATAGATAAACAAGATAGATAGATAGACAGACAGACAGATAGACAGACAGATAAACAAGATAGATAGATAGATAGATAGATAGATAGATAGATAGATAGATAGATAGATAGATAGATAGATAGATAGATAGATAGATACTTTATTATTTAATGAGTATTGTTGTTTACTAACGGTGTTGTTAGTGCTGTTGTATGTACTGGAGGAAGTATCTCAGCTCTCAGTGGTTTAACAATGAGTCATTAGGCGAAGTCACAGTCTGGGCTGCTCTCTAGTGAAGTGGGCGGCCTCTAGTCTCTGATTGGCTGATCAGCGGAGAGTCAGTCTGCTCTCTGTTCTCTCTCTGTTTTCGGTGGGTTGTTTTTTTTTTCTCCTCTCTGTCTCTCCTGGCTGCCCGGAGCAGCAGTGAGTGTCCCAGCAGTGGTGCTCCGCGGCTCTCCGGGGCTCCGGGTCTATGGCGGCCTGCCCGGAGGACGCTGCTGACCGCAGGCCAGTCCGGAGGGGGCGGTCCAAAAGCGACACTCCGTACCTGAACGAGGGCAGGATAGCGTTCAGCCTGAGAACAGGTAGGGCACGGGGACACGGCGCACGTGGCCTGGCGCCGTTCACGGGACGCTGTTTGCTCTGTTAGTAGTGTGTGTGTGTGTGTGTGTGTATGGGGCGGGGGCGTGTATTGTGGCTTATAACGGGGGTCGAGGGGGGGTTGGACCGGGATGCTGGGGCTTGTACGCGTAAAGCACTAATGACTAATGATTGACAGCAACTGGATTAACAGAATTACACAATCCACAGTCCAAGCTGGGGGGCAGCGCAGTGTGTGTGTGTGTGTGTGGGGGGTTCCTTACGTAAAGCGCGCGCGGCTCTCGTTCGGGGGGCGCTCGAAAAACGGCGAAATGTCAGATTACCTAAGAGCCGCCGGATTACTGACTGACTCAGTTACATAATCCTCGCGGGCTAATCATTCAGGAGTCCCGTCCCAACGTGGCAGCACGCGCTTTCAACCCGTCAGATTTCACGCGGGCGTGAACTGAATCCAATAAAGGTCAGTAATGGGCTTACATGTGATGCTGCTTGTCCCCCCTCCCCTCACCAGCCCCTCCGCCCCAACCTTGTGCGAAATGCCGAGTGAGCATCCCTTGTTGCCATGGCGACCTGGCATCATTTTTATAGCTGAGTCAGTGCGAGTAAAAAAAGAGATCAGCACTGTACTCCAGCACTACCAGCCTATTGAAAGACTGCTAGCCGTGCTTGTGCTGCAGTGCTGAGACCGATGCACGTGGGCTGGTATTCGCACGAGCTGCGAGTAAAAGCTGCCCACTGGGCGCCCCGTGGGCGAGAGGTGCTGTCCAGCGCGCCGCGGTGCTGAAGCGGTCGCCGCCTCTTGGCCGCCTGATTAACTGTGGACGTGAACTGCCTCCCAAACAGAGCTCGCGCGGGACGGCTCCCTCTGGCTTTGTGTGGCGCCTTATCTTTATTATTGATTTGGTTACTATTAATATTATTAGGATTATTGAAAGCTGTGCTGGTGATGAGTTCTGCCGTCGTCCGCGCGGAGGGTCTGTCGCCATAGTGCCCCTGCATACGGAGAGTCACACCCAGTGGCAGCCCGGGCTCTCTGCGGTGATGGATGTGCAGAGGGGTTCAGACTGGACTGCAGAGGCGAGGCTGTAATCAGCAGTTGAACTCTTGGGTGTGAAAGTGAAGTGAGAGTTGGTTCACTAGAGAGAGTAAACTTTTACAGCAGTAATAATTTACAGCAGTATGAATAAATAAGAGTGGAAGCACAAACATATATATATATATATATATATATATATATATATATATATATATATATATATATATATATATATATATATATATACAGTAACAGTAAAAAGTTTTAGTAAACTATCAAACAAAGGTTTTATAACAGTTCTACTTTAGTATAACCAAAACGTTTGTCTGGTAGTGTACTAAAACGTTTGTCTGGTAGTGTTACTAAAACGTTTGGCTGGTAGTGTATCTAAAACGTTTGGCTGGTAGTGTATCTAAAACGTTTGGCTGGTAGTGTATCTAAAACGTTTGTCTGGTAGTGTACTAAAACGTTTGTCTGGTAGTGTTACTAAAACGTTTGGCTGGTAGTGTATCTAAAACGTTTGGCTGGTAGTGTATCTAAAACGTTTGTCTGGTAGTGTATCTAAAACGTTTGACTGGTAGTGTACTAAAACGTTTGTCTGGTAGTGTTACTAAAACGTTTGGCTGGTAGTGTATCTAAAACGTTTGGCTGGTAGTGTATCTAAAACGTTTGGCTGGTAGTGTTACTAAAACGTTTGGCTGGTAGTGTATCTAAAACGTTTGGCTGGTAGTGTATCTAAAACGTTTGTCTGGTAGTGTATCTAAAACGTTTGACTGGTAGTGTATCTAAAACGTTTGGCTGGTAGTGTACTAAAACGTTTGTCTGGTAGTGTTACTAAAACGTTTGGCTGGTAGTGTATCTAAAACGTTTGACTGGTAGTGTATCTAAAACGTTTGTCTGGTAGTGTACTAAAACGTTTGACTGGTAGTGTACTAAAACGTTTGTCTGGTAGTGTATCTAAAACGTTTGACTGGTAGTGTACTAAAACGTTTGTCTGGTAGTGTATCTAAAACGTTTGACTGGTTGTGTACTAAAACGTTTGTCTGGTAGTGTATCTAAAACGTTTGACTGGTTGTGTACTAAAACGTTTGACTGGTAGTGTATCTAAAACGTTTGTCTGGTAGTGTACTAAAACGTTTGACTGGTAGTGTACTAAAACGTTTGTCTGGTAGTGTATCTAAAACGTTTGACTGGTAGTGTACTAAAACGTTTGTCTGGTAGTGTATCTAAAACGTTTGACTGGTAGTGTACTAAAACGTATGACTGGTAGTGTATCTAAAACGTTTGACTGGTAGTGTACTAAAACGTTTGTCTGGTAGTGTATCTAAAACGTTTGACTGGTTGTGTACTAAAACGTATGACTGGTAGTGTATCTAAAACGTTTGACTGGTAGTGTACTAAAACGTATGACTGGTAGTGTACTAAAACGTATGACTGGTAGTGTACTAAAACGTTTGACTGGTAGTGTACTAAAACGTATGACTGGTAGTGCACTAAAACGTTTGACTGGTAGTGTACTAAAACGTTTGACTGGTAGTGTATCTAAAACGTTTGACTGGTAGTGTACTAAAACGTATGACTGGTAGTGCACTAAAACGTTTGACTGGTAGTGTACTAAAACGTTTGACTGGTAGTGTATCTAAATCGTTTGACTGGTAGTGTATTAAAACGTTCAACTGGTAGTGTATCTAAAACGTTCGTCTGGTAGTGTATCTAAAACGTTTGGGTGGTAGTGTATCTAAAACGTTTAGACTGGTAGTGTACTAAAACGTTTGACTGGTAGTGTATCTAAAACGTTTGACTGGTAGTGTACTAAAACGTATGACTGGTAGTGCACTAAAACGTTTGACTGGTAGTGTACTAAAACGTTTGACTGGTAGTGTATCTAAATCGTTTGACTGGTAGTGTATTAAAACGTTTGACTGGTAGTGTATCTAAATCGTTTGACTGGTAGTGTATTAAAACGTTCGACTGGTAGTGTATCTAAAACGTTCGTCTGGTAGTGTATCTAAAACGTTTGGGTGGTAGTGTATCTAAAACGTTTAGACTGGTAGTGTACTAAAACGTTTGACTGGTAGTGTATCTAAAACGTTTGTCTGGTAGTGTACTAAAACGTTTGTCTGGTAGTGTATCTAAAACGTTTGTCTGGTAGTGTTACTAAAACGTTTGTCTGGTAGTGTACTAAAACGTTTGTCTGGTAGTGTACAAAAACGTTTGTCTGGTAGTGTACTAAAACGTTTGACTGGTAGTGTATCTAAAACGTTTGGCTGGTAGTGTATCTAAAACGTTTGACTGGTAGTGTATCTAAAACGTTTGTCTGGTAGTGTTACTAAAACGTTTGTCTGGTAGTGTTACTAAAACGTTTGTCTGGTAGTGTACTAAAACGTTTGTCTGGTAGTGTACTAAAACGTTTGTCTGGTAGTGTTACTAAAACGTTCGACTGGTAGTGTATCTAAATCGTTTGACTGGTAGTGTATCTAAAATGTTTGACTGGTAGTGTACTAAAACGTTTGACTGGTAGTGTATCTAAAACGTTTGACTGGTAGTGTATCTAAAGCGTTTGACTGGTAGTGTATCTAAAACGTTTGTCTGGTAGTGTACTAAAACGTTTGACTGCTTGTGAACTAAAACGTTTGTCTGGTAGTGTATCTAAAACGTTTGGCTGGTAGTGTACTAAAACGTTTGGTTGGTAGTGTATCTAAAACGTTTGACTGGTAGTGTACTAAAACGTTTGTCTGGTAGTGTATCTAAAACGTTTGACTGGTAGTGTATCTAAAACGTTTGGCTGGTAGTGTATCTAAAACGTTTGACTGGTAGTGTACTAAAACGTTTGGCTGGTAGTGTATCTAAAACGTTTGGCTGGTAGTGTATCTAAAACGTTTGTCTGGTAGTGTATCTAAAACGTTTGACTGGTAGTGTATCTAAAACGTTTGGCTGGTAGTGTACTAGAACGTTTGTCTGGTAGTGTTACTAAAACGTTTGGCTGGTAGTGTATCTAAAACGTTTGACTGGTAGTGTATCTAAAACGTTTGTCTGGTAGTGTACTAAAACGTTTGTCTGGTAGTGTACTAAAACGTTTGGCTGGTAGTGTATCTAAAACGTTTGACTGGTAGTGTATCTAAAACGTTTGACTGGTAGTGTACTAAAACGTTTGTCTGGTAGTGTACTAAAACGTTTGACTGGTAGTGTATCTAAAACGTTTGACTGGTAGTGTACTAAAACGTTTGTCTGGTAGTGTACTAAAACGTATGACTGGTAGTGTATCTAAAACGTTTGACTGGTAGTGTACTAAAACGTATGACTGGTAGTGTACTAAAACGTTTGACTGGTAGTGTACTAAAACGTTTGACTGGTAGTGTATCTAAAACGTTTGACTGGTAGTGTACTAAAACGTTTGGCTGGTAGTGTACTAAAACGTTTGACTGGTAGTGTATCTAAAACGTTTGTCTGGTAGTGTTCTAAAACGTTTGACTGGTAGTGTACTAAAACGTTTGTCTGGTAGTGTTACTAAAACGTTTGACTGGTAGTGTATCTAAATCGTTTGACTGGTAGTGTATTAAAACACTCGACTGGTAGTGTATCTAAAACGTTCGTCTGGTAGTGTATCTAAAACGTTTGGGTGGTAGTGTACTAAAACGTTTGACTGGTAGTGTATCTAAAACGTTTGTCTGGTAGTGTACTAAAACGTTTGGCTGGTAGTGTATCTAAAACGTTTGACTGGTAGTGTATCTAAAACGTTTGTCTGGTAGTGTACTAAAACGTTTGTCTGGTAGTGTATCTAAAACGTTTGTCTGGTAGTGTACTAAAACGTTTGTCTGGTAGTGTACAAAAACGTTTGTCTGGTAGTGTATCTAAAACGTTTGTCTGGTAGTGTACTAAAACGTTTGACTGGTAGTGTATCTAAAACGTTTGTCTGGTAGTGTTCTAAAACGTTTGACTGGTAGTGTATCTAAAACGTTTGTCTGGTAGTGTTCTAAAACGTTTGACTGGTAGTGTACTAAAACGTTTGACTGGTAGTGTATCTAAAACGTTTGTCTGGTAGTGTACTAAAACGTTTGTCTGGTAGTGTATCTAAAACGTTTGTCTGGTAGTGTACTAAAACGTTTGTCTGGTAGTGTACAAAAACGTTTGTCTGGTAGTGTACTAAAACGTTTGACTGGTAGTGTATCTAAAACGTTTGTCTGGTAGTGTTCTAAAACGTTTGACTGGTAGTGTTACTAAAACGTTCGACTGGTAGTGTATCTAAATCGTTTGACTGGTAGTGTATCTAAAACGTTTGTCTGGTAGTGTACTAAAACGTTTGACTGGTAGTGTACTAAAACGTTTGACTGGTAGTGTATCTAAAACGTTTGACTGGTAGTGTATCTAAAGCGTTTGACTGGTAGTGTATCTAAAACGTTTGTCTGGTAGTGTATCTAAAACGTTTGGTAGTGTACTAAAACGTTTGACTGGTAGTGTATCTAAAACGTTTGACTGGTAGTGTACTAAAACATTTGACTGGTAGTGTACTAAAACGTTTGTCTGGTAGTGTATCTAAAACGTTTGACTGGTAGTGTATCTAAAACGTTTGACTGGTAGTGTATTTAAAACGTTTGACTGGTAGTGTACTAAAACGTTTGACTGGTAGTGTATCTAAAACGTTTGACTGGTAGTGTATCTAAAACGTTTGGTTGGTAGTGTATCTAAAACGTTTGACTGGTAGTGTACTAAAACATTTGTCTGGTAGTGTATCTAAAACGTTTGACTGGTAGTGTACTAAAACGTTTGACTGGTAGTGTATCTAAAACGTTTGACTGGTAGTGTATTAAAACGTTTGACTGGTAGTGTACTAAAACATTTGTCTGGTAGTGTATCTAAAACGTTTGACTAGTAGTGTATCTAAAACGTTTGACTGGTAGTGTATCTAAAACGTTTGACTGGTAGTGTACTAAAACGTTTGACTGGTAGTGTATCTAAAACGTTTGACTGGTAGTGTATCTAAAACGTTTGTCTGGTAGTGTATCTAAAACGTTTGACTGGTAGTGTACTAAAACGTTTGTCTGGTAGTGATCTAAAACGTTTGTCTGGTAGTGTATCTAAAACGTTTGACTGGTAGTGTATCTAAAACGTTTGACTGGTAGTGTATCTAAAACGTTTGACTGGTAGTGTATCTAAAACGTTTGACTGGTAGTGTACTAAAACGTTTGTCTGGTAGTGTACTAAAACGTTTGACTGGTAGGGTACTAAAACGTTTGACTGGTAGTGTACTAAAACGTTTGGCTTGTAGGGTACTAAAACGTTTGACTGGTAGTGTACTAAAACGTTTGTCTGGTAGTGTACTAAAACGTTTGACTGGTAGTGTACTAAAATTGACTGGTAGGGTACTAAAACGTTTGACTGGTAGTGTACTAAAACGTTTGACTGGTAGTGTACTAAAACGTTTGTCTGGTAGTGATCTAAAACGTTTGACTGGTAGTGTACTAAAACGTTTGGCTGGTAGTGTATCTAAAACGTTTGACTGGTAGGGTACTAAAACGTTTGGCTGGTAGTGTTCTAAAACGTTTGACTGGTAGTGTACTAAAACGTTTGGCTGGTAGTGTACTAAAACGTTTGGCTGGTAGTGTACTAAAACGTTTGACTGGTAGTGTATCTAAAACGTTTGACTGGTAGTGTACTAAAACGTTTGACTGGTAGTGTATCTAAAACGTTTGACTGGTAGTGTATCTAAAACGTTTGGCTGGTAGTGTATCTAAAACGTTTGGCTGGTAGTGTATCTAAAACGTTTGACTGGTAGTGTATCTAAAACGTTTGACTGGTAGTGTACTAAAACGTTTGACTGGTAGTGTATCTAAAACGTTTGACTGGTAGTGTATCTAAAACGTTTGTCTGGTAGTGTATCTAAAACGTTTGACTGGTAGTGTACTAAAACGTTTGTCTGGTAGTGATCTAAAACGTTTGACTGGTAGTGTACTAAAACGTTTGTCTGGTAGTGATCTAAAACGTTTGTCTGGTAGTGTATCTAAAACGTTTGACTGGTAGTGTATCTAAAACGTTTGACTGGTAGTGTACTAAAACGTTTGTCTGGTAGTGTACTAAAACGTTTGACTGGTAGGGTACTAAAACGTTTGGCTGGTAGTGTATCTAAAACGTTTGACTGGTAGTGTACTAAAACGTTTGACTTGTAGTGTATCTAAAACGTTTGACTGGTAGTGTACTAAAACGTTTGACTGGTAGTGTACTAAAACGTTTGTCTGGTAGTGTACTAAAACGTTTGACTGGTAGTGTACTAAAATTGACTGGTAGGGTACTAAAACGTTTGACTGGTAGTGTACTAAAACGTTTGACTGGTAGTGTACTAAAACGTTTGACTGGTAGGGTACTAAAACGTTTGACTGGTAGTGTACTAAAACGTTTGACTGGTAGTGTATCTAAAACGTTTGACTGGTAGTGTACTAAAACGTTTGGCTGGTAGTGTATCTAAAACGTTTGACTGGTAGTGTATCTAAAACGTTTGGCTGGTAGTGTACTAAAACGTTTGGCTGGTAGTGTACTAAAACGTTTGACTGGTAGTGTATCTAAAACGTTTGACTGGTAGTGTACTAAAACGTTTGGCTGGTAGTGTATCTAAAACGTTTGACTGGTAGTGTATCTAAAACGTTTGGCTGGTAGTGTATCTAAAAGGTTTGGCTGGTAGTGTATCTAAAACGTTTAGACTGGTAGTGTACTAAAACGTTTGGCTGGTAGTGTATCTAAAACGTTTGGCTGGTAGTGTATCTAAAACGTTTGACTGGTAGGGTACTAAAACGTTTGGCTGGTAGTGTTCTAAAACGTTTGACTGGTAGTGTACTAAAACGTTTGGCTGGTAGTGTACTAAAACGTTTGACTGGTAGTGTATCTAAAACGTTTGACTGGTAGTGTACTAAAACGTTTGGCTGGTAGTGTATCTAAAACGTTTGACTGGTAGTGTATCTAAAACGTTTGGCTGGTAGTGTATCTAAAAGGTTTGGCTGGTAGTGTATCTAAAACGTTTAGACTGGTAGTGTACTAAAACGTTTGGCTGGTAGTGTATCTAAAACGTTTGGCTGGTAGTGTATCTAAAACGTTTGACTGGTAGGGTACTAAAACGTTTGGCTGGTAGTGTTCTAAAACGTTTGACTGGTAGTGTACTAAAACGTTTGGCTGGTAGTGTACTAAAACGTTTGACTGGTAGTGTACTAAAACGTTTGACTGGTAGTGTATCTAAAACGTTTGACTGGTAGTGTATCTAAAACGTTTGGCTGGTAGTGTATCTAAAACGTTTGGCTGGTAGTGTATCTAAAACGTTTAGACTGGTAGTGTACTAAAACGTTTGGCTGGTAGTGTATCTAAAACGTTTAGACTGGTAGTGTACTAAAACGTTTGACTGGTAGTGTATCTAAAACGTTTGACTGGTAGTGTATCTAAAGCGTTTGACTGGTAGTGTATCTAAAGCGTTTGACTGGTAGTGAATATATATATATATATATATATATATATATATATATATATATATATATATATATATATATATATATATATATATATAAACATACTTCTTAGATACTAAATCCAAATTGGCGATAATAACTCATTGTTTTGGATTTTAAATTGATTTAAGGTTGAATTGATTTTCATTAGTCAATAAAAGAAGGTTTATTAGTTATGGTCATTGTACTGCTGTACTGTTTTATTGCATAATTAAATCATTGACATGTAAACAGTGTCCATCAGAGCGGTTTGGTGTGAAATGCAGTCAGAGTTGTTCACAGTGGTGGTGAATGGAACCAGACGTCTGAAGAGTGTAGTGCCTCTGAAAGCTCTGAGAGCTGTTAGGATGCCTGATGTTTGAGACATTGATTTTAAGATTCCTTTAACTCCATTCATGATGGAGAGATACATGCAGGACGTGGTAAGGAAAAATCATCCCCATGAGTAGCTACTAATTAATTATGTATTTACGTTATATTATAGTAAATAAAACAACCCAGTATTATTTACAGTTCTCATCTAATACCTGCTTTGACTGCTCAGTACTTCATTAAGCTAAATCAAGATTTGCTGCTGAAGGAACTGAACACATTCATAAAATGTCTGGGGCGTCCAGGAGAAATCTGGAACCTGACTTTGTTCTTCAAACTGGAACTCAAGATCTGATCTACTTCTCTCACAATAAGATATTCATGTTACTTTGTATTGTATGTATTATTATTTACATCTGTTTTAATCAGAACTGCTGATCTTACTGATGAACATACTCTTATCAGCAGTGTAGCCTACAAATCCCATGATGCTTTGGTGCTCGCTTCACACACAGATGCTCTAAAGCTGTTCCCCGTGTGCCATGCAGCTTGTGCTGAGTCAGCATTATGTCTGCCTGTATTTTCAGTAGTGGCAGTGACTGCGGTGCAGTGTGGTTCATCAACGCTCTGCACTGTGCAGTCAAATGCAAAAGTCTACACGTCCCTGGTCAAGTGAGAAGTAGATCCACAGCGGTGGGGTCCAAATACAGTTTCACAATGAGTGGACCAATAGATACGCTCCAAAACAGCTTGGAAAAATGTCTGGTTCCATTGACTTTGAAAGTGAAGAAGGTTTTTGGTCTCTACTGTAAAGTTGCCATTGTGAAGATACTTGTTCTTCTTTAGACAGAGATGGTATATGACCTAATAGTCTCTTATGGTCACACCCAGGTGTCTGCATGCAGTAATTTGCTGTATGAACATATTGCAATAGATCCCCATTCTGTTCAAACAGTGATAATGGACTGTTATCATCTGGTTCCATTGACTTCCATTGAAAGTTATTATTTTGTAGATGCTTGTTTAACTTTGGACAGAGACGAACTCAGGAGTTTTGTTCAGTCTCATTGCCACAGGTGTATAAAATCAAGCAGCTAACCGCGCAGTCTGTCTTTATGGACGTTAGTGAAAGAATGGCTTGCTCTAAAGAGCTCACTGAATTCCAGCATAGTGCTGTAATAGGATACATCATCACAACAAGTCAGTTTGACCCATTCATCTATCTATCTATCCATCATCTACCTCTTTTCCGGGGATCCAGGTCGCGGGGGATAGCAGTCTAAGTAGAGAAACCCAGACTTCCCTCTCCCCAGCCCAGTGGCGGAGCTAGACTTTTATCCTTGGGGTGGCCAGAGGGAGGTCCACACACTACGACAATGAACATTCAGGAATTAATTGCAATCAAAATCTGTAAATGTTATATTGTTTTCATAAAGTACATCTTAAGCACACAGGAGATACGATCTGTGTATTAAATCTAAAGTTGTACAAAAACAATGTACAAAATGTAAATACAGAGACACGCAAATCTGTCCCACACAATCTGTCACACAAGCTTAATGAAGCCAGCACCAAGACTAAGACTTCTGTCTGACTAAGTGTCGAGTTACCTAACGCTCAGTTCAGAAGAGCGTAATTAACTGTAAGTATAATTAATTGTACTTGTACTTGAGTACAGATTTTTAGTAACTTACTCTACCCATCACTCACTGATACTGTATCACACAAACTGACGTCGGGGCAAAGAGACCACTGTAGATAATTTCAATATTCAAACTTTTCAGCTAGTTAACACATTAGACACAACCTTCACGTTACATTTCATTTAAGGAAACAGAGCATGAATCAGCTAAATCAGCTAACGAAGCTAACGCAGCTAACGGCATTCCTCTACAGTCATTAGAGAAACAGAGAAAGAAAGACCAGCACGGAGTCAGAGCTCAACACATCCTGCCCAGTTCAAAACGGCCAGAGTGAAACGTATATCGAGGCATTCCCTGACCAGCCGAGAGATATAAGCCCTTCAGCGTGTCCTAGGTCTTCCCTGGGGTCGCCTCCTGGTCAAATATGTCTGGAACACCTCCACAGGGAGGCATCCAGGAGGCATCCTAACCAGATGCCCAAACCACCTTAACTGGTTCCTCTCAATGTTATTCAGTTCGACCAACTGTGAAATTATTCCACCGTAAACTGTAAGTGGTATTATTAAAAAGTAGACGCGTTTAGGAACCACAGGAACTGCTTATCAATGACTGTAGAGTGTCAGACCTCTGACATGAACATCAGCACTACAGCTGCGCACTGGGAACTTTATAGCGTGGGTTTTCATGGCCGAGCAGCTGCATGCAAGCCGAGCACAATGCCAAGCATTGGATGGAGTGGCGTGAAGTGCCATCGCTGGACTCTGAAGCTTTGGACTCGTGTTCTGTGGAGTGACTAATCGCGCATCTCTATCTGGATGTCTGATGGACCAATCTGGGTTTTGAGAATACTGGGATAACATAACCTGCCTGACAGCAGTGTGACTGTAAAATTTGGTGGAGGTGGGATGATGATACTATGGGGTTGTTTTGTACCCTTATTTCCAGTGAAGGACAACCCTTATGCTTCAGCACATCAGCTTTGTGGGAACAGTTTGGGGAACTGGCTCTTTTGAATGTGCCCTAGTACACAAAGCAGCTCCATAAAGGCTGGTTGAGCGAGTTTGGTGTGGAAGAACTTGACCTCATCAAACACCTTTGGAATGAACTGGAATGAAGATTGCAAGCCAGGAACTCTTGTTCGACATCAGTGTTTGAGGAAGAGTGGAAACTGTTATAGCTGAAAAGTGGGGACCTATAAAGGCCCCTTTAGGTGTAATGTGTTGGTGTCCCCATACTTTTTGTCCATGTAGTACGGTGGTGTAGTGGTTAGTATGGTGGTGTAGTGGTTAGTATGGTGGTGTAGTGGTTAGTTTGGTGGTGTAGTGGTTAGTTTGGTGGTGTAGTGGTTAGTATGGTGGTGTAGTGGTTAGTTTGGTGGTGTAGTGGTTAGTTTGGTGGTATAGTGGTTAGTACGGTGGTGTAGTGGTTAGTATGGTGGTGTAGTGGTTAGTACAGTGGTGTAGTGGTTAGTTTGGTGGTGTAGTGGTTAGTTTGGTGGTATAGTGGTTAGTATGGTGGTGTAGTGGTTAGTGTAGTGGTTAGTACGGTGGTGTAGTGGTTAGTATGGTGGTTAGTACGGTGGTGTAGTGGTTAGTATGGTGGTGTAGTGGTTAGTTTGGTGGTGTAGTGGTTAGTTTGGTGGTATAGTGGTTAGTATGGTGGTGTAGTGGTTAGTGTAGTGGTTAGTACGGTGGTGTAGTGGTTAGTATGGTGGTGTAGTGGTTAGTACGGTGGTGTAGTGGTTAGTATGGTGGTGTAGTGGTTAGTATGGTGGTGTAGTGGTTAGTTTGGTGGTGTAGTGGTTAGTTTGGTGGTATAGTGGTTAGTATGGTGGTGTAGTGGTTAGTGTAGTGGTTAGTACGGTGGTGTAGTGGTTAGTATGGTGGTGTAGTGGTTAGTACGGTGGTGTAGTGGTTAGTATGGTGGTATAGTGGTTAGTATGGTGGTTTAGTGGTCAGTATGGTGGTGTAGTGGCTAGTTTGGTGGTATAGTGGTTAGTATGGTGGTGTAGTGGTTAGTGTAGTGGTTAGTACGGTGGTGTAGTGGTTAGTATGGTGGTGTAGTGGTTAGTATGGTGGTGTAGTGGTTAGTGTAGTGGTTAGTACGGTGGTGTAGTGGTTAGTATGGTGGTGTAGTGGTTAGTATGGTGGTGTAGTGGTTAGTACGGTGGTGTAGTGGTTAGTATGGTGGTATAGTGGTTAGTATGGTGGTTTAGTGGTCAGTATGGTGGTGTAGTGGCTAGTTTGGTGGTATAGTGGTTAGTATGGTGGTGTAGTGGTTAGTGTAGTGGTTAGTATGATGGTGTAGTGGTTACTTTTTGTCCATGTAGTGTAACTAATCAAATCTGCAATTGAGCAGCTCAAGCAGGGAGTTGCTGGATGGTAACTGGCCAAGTGGTTAGAAAGGTGTTGCTATGCCGTTGCTATGGTACCCCAGATGGTTGCTTGGATGATGCTAAGCCATTAGTGTGGTTGCCACATGGTTAACCCAACGTTTCTAATGAGCTTGTATCAACAGGACAAGGGTTGGGTTTCGCTCTCCATTCACTCCTATTGAGGAAAACTATTAACAGTCTGTACAATCGATAAAGCTGTAGCTACAGCACTCTGTGTTTTTCCTGTGATAAACGAAGAGCTTCTTACTGCTGTTTCATAAACGGAGGTGTATTTTCTCAATGAGCGCTTGCACATTTGCATCACCCACTCCACACTCTCGCAGAGCTTCACTCTGTGGGCGGCTGGCAGCAGAGCACGCTCATAACCAGAATCAAAAATAGCACTCTAGCCTTTACTACACCTAACAAAAGTCTTCAGGGGTTCTTTAGTAAAGGCAATGGTTCTGTTTGGAGCCATGGGTTCCACATAGAACCATCTGCATGCTTGAATGGGTGTATGAGCCTGACGATAGAACAATGTAGAAGGCCATGTAGAAGCATATACAACACATCCTCCACCAATCTGTTTACAAAATACTATAAATCTACACTCAGTGTTTATTATATCAGCTCCACTGATCATATAGGTGCTACACTTACAGACTGTAGTACATCTGATTCTCTCTACACTTTATTACCGTGTTCTTCAATAATCAGGACCCCCACAGGACCACCACAGAGCAGCGGATCATCATGTTTAAGCACTGTGTCCACTCACTGTCCACTCTGTTAGACACTCCTACTACTTGCTGGTCCACCTTGTAGATGTAAAGTCAGAGACAGTAGCTCGTCTGCTGCTGCACAGTTTGTGTTCCTCTAGTTCTTCATCAGTGGACACAGGACGCCGCCCACAGGACACTGCTGTCTGGATACTTTTGGTTGGTGGACAATTCTCAGTCCAGCTGAGGTGTTTAAACACTTAGCACTGCTATGTCTGATCCACTCACACCAGCACAACACACACACTAACACACTACCACCACGCCAGTGTCGCTGCAGTGCTGAGAATGACCCACCACCCTAAAAGTACCTGCTCTGTGGTGGTCCTGTGGGGGTCCTGATTATTAAAGAACAGAGTAATAAAGTATACAGAGAATCAGATGAACTACAGTCTGTAAGTGGAGCTCCTGTATGGTCAGTGGAGCTGATACAGTGGACAGTGAGTGGAGATATGAGGAGGTGTATTTATCGTTATGGCTGACTGGTGTACGTGAGTGACTTGTTCATATAGCTTGATTAAGATGAAATACATATTAGAAATATAGTTTGGTGAATAGTAATATTTAAATCAGCACTGTATATGTTATTATTGTACATACATATAAATTACCCATTATTCTTTATGTGGGGAGTGATGATAATGGTGTGAGTATATGGTGTTGTATGGTGACTTGGCTGCTAATGTAATTGGTGGTGACAGTTGTACGGGTGCAGACTGTTATGGTCTGACTTATACGGAGCAGCGCTGAACATCATTAATCAGCATAAATACTCGTCCCCTCCTGAAACATGAGAACGTCTGTAGCTGCATGAATCACAACAGACTGAGCGGTGAGTACACAACCACACACATACAGCAGCCAGGAACCGCAGTAGTGCATTGAAGCCATAGTTTGATCAATTACACAATACTCAAATATCATCACTCAAATATCATCACTCAAATATAGTAACTCAAATATCATCACTCAAATATCATCACTCAAATATCATCACTCAAATGTCATCACTCAAATATCATCACTCAAAT
Source organism: Megaleporinus macrocephalus (assembly GCA_021613375.1). NCBI lineage: Eukaryota > Metazoa > Chordata > Actinopteri > Characiformes > Anostomidae > Megaleporinus > Megaleporinus macrocephalus. The sequence continues at coordinate 8,430,160 of CM038708.1, forward strand.
ATAGTAACTGTACAGGAGAGACCACAAACTATCTGTACTTTCAATGCAAGTTAATCTAAAGAGGTTTCATTCTCTTTATGGTGGTTAGTACGGTGGTGTAGTGGTTAGTAGGGTGGTGTAGTGGTTAGTAGGGTGGTGTAGTGGTTAGTATGGTGGTGTAGTGGTTAGTACGGTGGTGTAGTGGTTAGTATGGTGGTGTAGTGGTTAGTAGGGTGGTGTAGTGGTTAGTAGGGTGGTGTAGTGGTTAGTACGGTGGTGTAGTTGTTAGTATGGTGGTGTAGTGGTTAGTATGGTGGTGTAGTTGTTAGTACGGTGGTGTAGTGGTTAGTACGGTGGTGTAATGGTTAGTATGGTGGTGTAGTGGTTATTACGGTGGTGTAGTGGTTATTACGGTGGTGTAGTGGTTAGTACGGTGGTGTAGTGGTTAGTACGGTGGTGTAGTGGTTAGTACGGTGGTGTAGTGGTTAGTATGGTGGTGTAGTGGTTAGTATGGTGGTGTAGTGGTTGGTAAGGTGGTGTAGTGGTTAGTATGGTGGTGTAGTGGTTAGTACATTGGTGTAGTGGTTAGTACGGTGGTGTAGTGGTTGGTAAGGTGGTGTAGTGGTTATTACGGTGGTGTAGTGGTTAGTAAGGTGGTGTAGTGGTTAGTATGGTGGTGTAGTGGTTATTATGGTGGTGTAGTGGTTAGTACAGTGGTGTAGTGGTTATTACGGTGGTGTAGTGGTTATTATGGTGGTGTAGTAGTTAATATGATGGTGTAGTGGTTAGTATGGTGGTGTAGTGGTTAGTATGGTGGTGTAGTGGTTAGTATGGTGGTGTAGTGGTTAGTACGGTGGTGTAGTGGTTAGTATGGTGGTGTAGTGTTTAGTATGGTGGTGTAGTGGTTATTATGGTGGTGTAGTGGTTAGTAAGGTGGTGTAGTGGTTAGTATGGTGGTGTAGTGGTTAGTATGGTGGTGTAGTGGTTAGTACAGTGGTGTAGTGGTTATTACGGTGGTGTAGTGGTTAGTACGGTGGTGTAGTGGTTAGTACGGTGGTGTAGTGGTTAGTATGGTGGTGTAGTGGTTAGTACGGTGGTGTAGTGGTTAGTACGGTGGTGTAGTGGTTAGTACGGTGGTGTAGTGGTTAGAATGGTGGTGTAGTGGTTAGTACGGTGGTGTAGTGGTTAGTATGGTGGTGTAGTTGTTAGTATGGTGGTGTAGTGGTTAGTACGGTGGTGTAGTGGTCAGTACGGTGGTGTAGTGGTTAGTACGGTGGCGTAGTGGTTAGTACGGTGGCGTAGTTGTTAGTATGGTGGTGTAGTGGTTAGTACGGTGGTGTAGTGGTCAGTGCGGTGGTGTAGTGGTTAGTACGGTGGTGTAGTGGTTAGTACGGTGGTGTAGTGGTTAGTATGGTGGTGTAGTGGTTAGTACGGTGGTGTAGTGGTTAGTACGGTGGTGTAGTGGTTAGTATGGTGGTGTAGTGGTTAGTACGGTGGTGTAGTGGTTAGTACGGTGGTGTAGTGGTTAGTATGGTGGTGTAGTGGTTAGTACGGTGTAGTTGTTAGTGTGGTGGTGTAGTGGTTAGTATAGTGGTGTAGTGGTTAGTATGGTGGTGTAGTGGTTAGTATGGTGGTGTAGTGGTTAGTATGGTGGTGTAGTGGTTAGTACGGTGGTGTAGTGGTTAGTATGGTGGTGTAGTGGTTAGTATGGTGGTGTAGTGGTTAGTATGGTGGTGTAGTGGTTAGTACGGTGGTGTAGTGGTTAGTATGGTGGTGTAGTGGTTAGTATGGTGGTGTAGTGGTTAGTATGGTGGTGTAGTGGTTAGTACGGTGTAGTTGTTAGTATGGTGGTGTAGTGGTTAGTATGGTGGTGTAGTGGTTAGTATGGTGGTGTAGTGGTTAGTATGGTGGTGTAGTGGTTAGTATGGTGGTGTAGTGGTTAGTACGGTGGTGTAGTGGTTAGTATGGTGGTGTAGTGGTTAGTATGGTGGTGTAGTGGTTAGTATGGTGGTGTAGTGGTTAGTACGGTGGTGTAGTTGTTAGTATGGTGGTGTAGTGGTTAGTATGGTGGTGTAGTGGTCAGTACGGTGGTGTAGTGGTTAGTACGGTGGTGTAGTGGTTAGTATGGTGGTGTAGTGGTTAGTACGGTGGTGTAGTTGTTAGTATGGTGGTGTAGTGGTTAGTATGGTGGTGTAGTGGTTAGTATGGTGGTGTAGTGGTTAGTACGGTGGTGTAGTGGTTAGTATGGTGGTGTAGTGGTTCTGTGTGGAGTGTGTATGTTCTCTCTGTGATTGAGTGGGTTCCTCCCACAGTCCAAACACATGCATGTTAGGTTGATCACTCACTCTAAACTGCCCGTAGGTGTGTGTGTGTGTGTGTGTGTGTGTGTGTGTGTGTGTGTGTGTGTGTTGTGAGTGTGTGTTGGCCATGCGATGGACTCGCGACCTGTCCATGGTGTACACTGCCTTTGCCCCATGACCATGGGATTGGCTCCAGCCCCCTGCCGTGACCCTAACTAGCTGGATAAAGCGTAAGATAATGGATGGATGGGTGAATGGATGGATATATAAAGTACAGCTCTCGTGTTCAAATGATATGGAAAAATTGTGATAGATGTTGTGTTTTTTGGACAGCGACAAAATAGTAGATCTGCCAACACGTGTCTGGTGTCTCAGATTTGCTTATTTAGAGTTGAACTGGTACTGATTGAATTGTATACCCCACCAATTAAGGAAGCAGTAGCTTCCTTATATGGTATCTGACACTGTATAACACACTGTTCTCTATAAACATGAATTAACGTACATCAAATAGCTAAACACAGACCTTCTCGAAGCCTGAACTTAATGGTAACTGGCTGACTTGGATAATCAACATTGGGGTGAAAGGAGAACTGTGTAAGTTTGATTTCATGAGTTGTATGGTTGTATAGTGGACTAGATATTATGTGGCTATTGATGGTGACCTGCCTGGTTCCTGGCTGTATCAGCAGTGCTGGGCTGGTGCCACAGTGGTGTCAGAAGTGGGATAGCATAGGAGGCTTATTCAGCAGTCAGTGTTTTTAATGCTAACCCGTAATTAGATTTTTCAAATTTTGGCACTGTTAAAATAACAATGAGCTGAAGATGTGGCCTTGTAGAAGGTTCCTTGACCTCTATTCATTGCAAATTATAGCACCGACCTCCATTCACTGAAGATTATGAGGAAGACCATGTGCTTGACTGGCCATCTAACATCACTACAAGAAGAAACACTACATATATGGGACTATATGTATCTTAGTTACACATTATAATTATATGACCGCTGTATCTCCACCTTTACAGTAGAGGCCAAAAACTGCCTTTACTTTCAATGTACGTCTATGGAACCAGAATATTTTCCAAGTCATTTTGGAGCATTTCTTTTGGTCCATTCATCATGAAATTGTCACACAAAGTAAAAGGCAGCTGTTGTGTTCAAATGATGTAGAAAAAAATAATAAAATATGATAAAAAGGGAGACAGATTTTTATTGGACTGCGATGAAAAATACCAACTGTGATGAATATGCTATTGCTAGGAACTTCTAGTTGACTGACATTGTCCTCTAAATCTGACAGCCCACTTTAGATGACACAGGGCGGATCTGCCCGTCCGCACTCCGAGAGTGAGCTCAGCACTCAGCGTCTAAAGCAGGCTGGCTGATGTTCATGTGGACTGCAGTGGAGACGCTTGCTGGTGAACAGTCTGCATCTGGCCTGTCACATGTGTGGAGCTAAAAAAAATCCGAGCCGCAGCACAGATGTTCATCCGAGCGTAGCGGAGTGCAGTAGGAGGAGTATGTATTGGTGCAGCTGACCGTGTGGGATAACTCAGCGACTGACATGGGAGCTCCACTGTACTCTGTAGACTGCCATGGCTTTATATGAGATGCGTCAGCCCCTTAGTGACAGCCTTGAAATCACCCTCACAGTGCTGAGGGAAAGTATTACTCCTTGTTTTGCTTACGGATTCAGCAGAAGGGGGTCCAGGCTGTGGTCTTTCCTGTGGTTCTTTGTGGATATGCTGCATTCAGGGCCTTTCAGGCCTGAAGTCCTGCCACAGCATCCCAGTGGGTCAGGACTTTGGACCAGGCCTCTCCAGAACCTTTGTTTTATTTCTTTTGAGCCATTCAGAGATGGGCTTGCTCATCGCTCATCATGAACTGATGATGACCAGGCATTCTCCTGCATGAGTGGTTTATGGACCTGAAAGCTGAGCTAGAAACAAGCGAGCGTCAGGCTGTCAGCTCCGCTCCCAACCTCTACTGATTCCCTGAACTACGCTTCACCACATGGTTCAGTCACAGGTTCACTGCCAGCCACCTTTATCTGCAATACCTGCAACCAGATGCTCTGGAGACGCTCTGGAGACGCTCTGAAGGTGCTCTGGAGATGCTCTGGAGACGCTCTGAAGGTGCTCTGGAGATGCTTTGGAGATGCTCTGGAGACGCTCTGGAGATGCTCTGGAGACGCATTGGAGGCGCTCTGGAGATACTCTGGAGACGCATAGGAGGTGCTCTGGAGATACTCCGGAGACGCATAGGAGGTGCTCTGGAGATACTCTGGAGACGCATAGGAGGTGCTCTGGAGATGCTCCGGAGACGCTCTGGAGACGCTCTGGAGACGCTCTGGAGACGCATTGGAGGCGCTCTGGAGACGCTCTGGAGACGCATAGGAGGGGCTCTGGAGACGCTCTGAAGGTGCTCTGGAGATACTCTGGAGACGCATAGGAGGGGCTCTGGAGATGCTCCGGAGACGCTTTGGAGACACTCTGGAGACGCATAGGAGGCGCTCTGGAGATGCTCCGGAGACGCTCTGGAGACACTCTGGAGATACTCCGGAGACGCATAGGAGGTGCTCTGGAGATACTCTGGAGACGCATAGGAGGTGCTCTGGAGATGCTCCGGAGACGCTCTGGAGACGCTCTGGAGACGCTCTGGAGACGCATTGGAGGCGCTCTGGAGACGCTCTGGAGACGCATAGGAGGGGCTCTGGAGACGCTCTGAAGGTGCTCTGGAGATACTCTGGAGACGCATAGGAGGCGCTCTGGAGATGCTCCGGAGACGCTCTGGAGACACTCTGGAGACGCTCTGGAGGAAAGTCATTAAACATTAAAGACATTATAAAACCAGATTGATGTGATACAAGCTGTAAAAAACCACAAGGACCCCACAAACACAACATCCTGTAGGATCTTCTTACAGCAAACCGTAACATACATCACATCTCTCTCTCCCTCTCTCTCTCTCTCTCCCTCTCTCTCTCTCTTTTTCTCTATCTCTCTCTCTCTCTCTCTCTATTTCTCTCTCTCTCTTTCTCTATTTCTCTCTCTCTCTCTCTCTCTCTCTCTATCTCTCTTTATTTCTTTTGCTTTCACTCTATCTCCCTCTCTCTGTCTTTATCTCCTTCTCTATTTCTTTTTTCTCTCCATCTTTCTCTGTATCTCTCTTTCTTTTCTCTCTCTGTCTGTCTTTCTCTCTCTCTTGCTCTTTCTTTCTGTTTCTTTATCCCTCTCTCTTTCTCTGTCTTTTACTCTCTCTCTTCTCTTTATTTCTTTCTCTTTTTTCCTCTCTCTTTCTCTGTCTCTCTCTGTCTTTCTCTTTATGCATTTCGCTGTCACTCTATTTCTCTCTTTCTCTCTCTATGTCTTTTTCTTTCTTTCTCTTTCATCCTCTTTCTCTGTATCTTTCTCTGTTTCTTCTCTCTCTTGCTCTTACTTTCTTTCTTTCTCTGTCTTTCTCTTTTTATTTCTTTATCTCTCTTCCTCTTTCTTTCTCTTTCTCTCACTTTCTCTGTATATCTCTGTTTGTTCTCTCATTCTCTATGCCTTCCTCTTTCTCACTCTCTCTTTCTCTTTATTTCTTTCTTTCACCCTACCTCTCTTTCTCTCTCTCTGTCTTTCTTTCTCTCATTCTCTTTATTTCTTTCTCTGTATCTCTCTCTATTTCTTTTCCCTCTCTCTGTCTGTTTTTCTCTGTCTTGCTCTTTCTTTCTTTCTTTTTCTTTCTCCCTCTCTCTCTTTATTTATTTATTTTTCTTTCTCTTTCTTCCTTTGCTTTCTCTGTATCTCTGTTTCTTTTCTCTCTCTCTCTTTGTCTTCCTCTCTCTATGCTTTCCTCTCCCTCTCTCTCTCTGTATCTCTTTTTCTTTCTCTATCTGTCTTCAACCCCTCCCCCCCTCTCTCACTCTGTCTGTCTATGCCCCTCTCTCTTTTTTCTGTGTTTCTGTGTTTCTCTCTTCTTTCTATATATATACTCTTCTCTCTCTCTCTCTCTCTCTCTTCTCCCTCACTCTCTCCTTGAAACAGAAGAACTGTATGAAATGACGGACGAACCAAAAAAAAGAAACATGTATGTTTATATATTAACTATTCCATTTTGTTGGGTTGCCAGTTTTATTTTTTTATATTATTTGATCAACTTTTTTAGTTAAAAAGTGAAACTAAACTTTATTTACGTCTCAGTGAGCTTTATTACAAACAGAGGACATCAAACGACACCACACCGTCCCTTTACCACTCAACCGCCACACGCACTGTTTCCAGTCTTCTTAACTGTATCGCTTCCTGGCCTGATTCAGAACAGCAGTCGCTCACATGCTGCTATTGATCTGGACACGTGATTCTGACCTTCGGACAGCAACGCTGGGATCTACTTCTTCACAGAGAAACTGCCCTGACAAAGTCTGAACCTCGAGCTCTGATCTTCTAGAAGCCTCATTTATTAACTCCATCCATCTTACAGGCAGCTCTCTCACAGCCCATACAGCACAAACCGCTGAGGAGCCAAAGTCAATGCATAATACATGGTCACCCATCAAACCACTGTATAGAAAACAGGGTGATAAAGGACTGAATGTTAATAGACGGAGCTGTTTTATGTGGCAAGAGACCCAGAATTCTCAAGAATTAACACAAAGCTTTAGAAATGAACCACAGAAACGTTTTCAAGCACCAGCTAAAGCTCTGCTGTCAAGATTTAACCATCCATCCATCATCTTCTGCTTTTTTAGTTGGGGTTATGGTGGGGGGCTATAACACTCATGTGAGATATCCGGGTGGTTCTGTGTGGAGTGTGTATGTTCTCTCCGTGTTTGAGTGGGTTCCTCCGGGAACTCCGGTTTCCTCCCACAGTCCAAACACATGCATGTTAGGATCCTCACTCTAAACTGCCCATAGGTGTGAGTGTGAGAGTGTGTTGGCCATGCGATGGACAGGTGACCTGTCCATGGTGTACCCCGCCTTCGCCTGATGATGCTGGGATTGGCTCCACCCCCCACCCCGTGACCCCAACTAGCAGGATAAAGCGGAAGATAATGGACGGATGGCACATTGCACTCCCGAATCTGCACAGCTCTGATTGGCTAAGGAGCGCGTTTGGTGATTTTACTACGCACGTGATTGGTCTGTGAGTTCATTGTGCCACAAAGCCCGTATACCGTAAAGACAAGAAAAGCTCCGCTGCTTAAATAAACCCTGTCAGAACTAAATCATTCTCAGTAGTTTATCGGTTTGGGTCCACATGGGACAACGTCTGGGTCCGGACCCGGACCACCGTCCACCTATTAGTGACCCCTACTCTAGATGATGTATTTTCATATTCTCAAAAAAAGTGACTTCTCCATTTTGAGCCCTTCAGAGACGGGCCTGCTCTTTGTCTTGGACATGCACTGATGATGACCAGACATTCTCCTGCACGACTGATCTCTGGAGATGCTCTGGAGACACTCTGGAGATGTTCTGGAGATGCTCTGGAGATGTTCTGGAGATGCTCTGGAGATGCTCTGGAGATGTTCTGGAGATGCTCTGGAGATGTTCTGGAGATGCTCTGGAGATGCTCTGGAGATGTTCTGGAGATGCTCTGGTGACACTCTGGAGATGCTCTGGAGATGCTCTGGAGATGCTCTGGAGATGTTCTGGAGATGTTCTGAAGGAAAGCCGTTAAACATTAGAGACATAAAACCTGATTGATGTGGTAAACCTGTAAAAAACCACAAGGACGCCACAAACACTCGTAGTATCTTCTTACAGTAAAGCTCATCATACATCACATCTCTCTCTCTCTCTCTCTCTCTCTCTCTATTTCTCTCTTTCTCTGTATCTTTCTCTCTCTGTATCTCTCTCTCTCTGTATCTCTCTCTGTATGTCTCTTTATTTCTTTCTATTTCTCTCTCTTTTTCTCTTTAGTTCTTTCTCTTTCAATCTATCTCTGTCTTTCTCTCTCTCTTTCTCTTTCTTTCTTTTTCTTTCTCCTTCTCTCTTTCTTACTCTTATTCTGTATCTCTCTCTCTGTTTGTATCTTTCTCTGTCTGTATCTCTCTCTTTCTCTTTCAGTCTGTATCTCTCTCTCTGTATCTATGTATGTCTGTATCTCTCTCTCTGTACCTCTCTCTTTCTCTCTCTCTCTCTCTCTCTCTGTATCTCTCTCTTTCTCTCTCTCTCTCTCTCTCTCTCTCTCTCTGTATCTCTCTCTCTCTGTACCTCTCTCTCTCTCTGTATCTCTCTCTGTATATCTCTCTCTCAGTATCTCTCTATCTCTCTCTCTCTCTCTCTCTCTCTCTCTCTCTCTCTCTCTCTCTCTCTCTCTCTCTCTGTATCTCTCTCTCTCTCTCTGTTTTTTTTAAGTCACAGTGTAATGTTTAAGGTTTGCGTGTCAGGAAAGGTGAACTGAAGAGACGCTGGTAGAGATAAACTGCCAGCCTGAGTTTTATTACTGCTGGACGATCCACAGGCAGGGTCGAGAACTAGGGCGGGGTCAAAACCGTGTAGCAAATCAGATACGAGAAAAAACATCTGTAAACATGTAGGAGTCAAAGCCAGAGTAACCAAACAGCCCCAAACACCAAAGTACAAATAGAAATACCAACTGAGGGACAAACGAGGAACAAAATGAGTCAAACATGGACACGAAAGAGGAAACCCATCAACAGCAACTCATCACAAAGAGACAAAGTAAACTGGACCAGCTGTCCAAAGAAAAACATCTCCATTTTTATCGATTTTCTTTTTTCTCCATCAAGATGAATGGACCAATAGAAATGCTCCAAAATAATCTGGAAAAAAATCTGGTTACATTGACTTACATTAAAAGTGAAGACAGTTTTTGTTCTCTCCTGTAAAGTCACTATTTTGGAGATGCTTGTTTCTCTTTGGACAGTGTCGATACATAAGCTCTTAACCGTACCCACTTTTTACCAATTTCCGCCTGAAAATTCATACCCAAATCTTGAAGCTTTTCACTGAAACACTACATAAATTAGTGTAATTTTCAAGATGTAATGTTCCTGAAAAGCCTTCAAATTTGTACTAGAAGCACTAAAAGGCATTGAAATTAATCTGCAATGCTCCAAATATGCTGAAAACAACAAAAAAACAGGCGCTTTTCTAATTTTTATTTTAAAATTTAAATTTTAGTGCCTACCAAAAATAGAGTATAATAATATAATATATAATAATAATAAAATATTATACTCTTAAATTAATATAATATAATAATTTCAGAGTATAATAGCTTACACCATTGTAATCCTGAGGGTCTCCCCATTCGTTTGATGTGTAATATGTCCAGATTGGCCAAAAGATGGCTTTACGAAAAATAAAAATGTTCGTAGTGTACCTAATATTTTGTCATGCTAACGCTAGTTTTTGACCAAAATATTTATTTTCTTTACATAGAGGTCATGTCTTTACATTGAGGTCATGTCTTTACATTGAGGTCATGTCTTTACATTGAGGTCATGTCTTCTTCTGTGAGTTTATTGGCTGGTTGGAAAGCTGGAATCAGATTTCTGCAGGTATCTGATGAGTAAAAGCTCTCATTTGCAAGAACAGACCAGAGAAAGGTCTTCAGAGTTGGACGAGGTAGAAAAGCACCCAGAACAAACGGGAGTGAGGATAAAATATGAAGGCGTTTATCTCTGAGTGTCTCTGGCATCTCTTTAACTGAGTAAGTAAACTGTCTGGTTCCGTTCTGTATGATTTATGAGCTCTAGTGGGAATAAACTGGAGATCAGACTCAACGTCCAGTTGAATAATGGCCGTGCTGCGGTCTATTTACAGTGGAGTAATGAAAGATCACACTCGGAGCCTCCGCTGCTTAAAGTTAATACAACTGCAGCCTAAACAGCACAGAAAACATTCTTACAAGGTTTAGAGCTTTAAAGAAGAAGCTGAATTACTGCACTGCAAGGGGCACTGGGGGTCCCGCTGAGGGAAACTAGATATACTGAGTGTTAGGACACAGTTGGGATGGAACCTGGGATGTGCTATGTGCCATCATACACTGTTAATACACTGAAATCCATTTATTCCTTGTATCTACACACACTATCCATGTTATAGGAGCTACGCTTACAGACTGTAGTTCATCTGATTCTCTGTATACTTTATTACTCTGTTCTTTAATGATCAGGACCCCCACAGGACCACCACAGAGCAGATACTATTTGGTGGAGTGGTAGAAAACTCTCAGCACTGCAGTGACACGGACATGGCGGTGGTATGTTAGTGTGTGTTGTGCTGGTGTAAATGGATCAGACACAGCAGTGCTGCTGCTGGAGTGTTTGAACACCGCAGTGTCCTGTGGGCGGCGTCCTGTGTCCACTGATGAAGGACTAGAGAACACAAACTGTGCAGCAGCAGATGAGCTACTGTCTCTGACTTTACATCTACAAGGTGGACCAGCAAGTAGTAGGAGTGTCTAACAGAGTGGACAGTGAGTGGACACAGTGCTTAAACACTCCAGCAGCAGCACTGCTGGGTCTGATCTACTCACACCAGCACAACACACACACACTTAAACTTCACCACCCACCATGTCAGTGTCACTGCAGTGCTGAGAATGATCCACCTCAGATAGTACTGTGCTCTGTGGTGGTCCTGTATACAGAGAATCAGATGAACTACAGTCTGTAAGTGTAGCTCCTATATGGTCAGTGGAGCTGATACAGTGGACAATGAGTGCTGAATATATATATATATATATATATATAATTTGATAAGTGATATGTATATGTACTGTATAATAATAATAATAATAATAATAATAATAATAATAATAATAATAATAATAATAATAATAATAAATAATAATAATAGAACAGAAATGGTGATAGATGTTAAAGTTTGGGGGTTATATGCCTGTAAGGTGTGAAGTGAGAGACTAAACGTGCTGTTGGAGAAGCGAGAGTGCAGCGGTGCAGTGCTGACTGCAGCAACCGCGCTATATCACTAATATGACACTGACATGAGGATACTCCACCCCCTGCTGGTAAGCTTTATTTTACCTATTTAAATCTATTAGCATGCGGGGGTGTGGTCAGAGGGTTTACCAGGTTAGTATGACCAGGTTAGTATGTTAAGTGGGGCATGAAACAGCTGCACTTATATTAGGGCTACAATGACAGACTGAGTATTACATTATCATCATCCAACAATATCATTATAACTTACATCAGTAACTGTCCTGACCTGTCCTGGTAGAGCTACACAGTAAGAGAACACTTCTCTGGTGACCAGAGGGGTGAGCTACATCAGGCTACCCTTACAGAAAATAAGTATACCTCAAGTTCATTTTATTAAGTATACTTTATGTAGTTACTATACTAGTGTCATTGTACTAGTAGTACACTTGTATATGTACTATTATATACTTCTTGGAACTAAATTGGCCCACATTCTAGTTTTTAAAAGTATACTTTTAAGTACACTTTAGGTGTAAGAGTAGTAAATCAAGTACACAACTAGTTTACATCTTTTGTGCTGCAACTACACTAAAAGTAAACTTAAGAGTTTACTTATACTTATAATTTACTGCTTATATTATTGTTGTACTTTAAAGTATGTGACTAGGTTTAAGGATTTTTTTCTACTTAAAATAGAACTTACTCACCAGTGGACACACGTAAAATAAACAAGACACACTCAGATTAAGAAACATATTTGTATCTGTATCAATTTTAAATAAATATTGTACTGGATGGGTTTTTGAGCAGAGCAAGAATACTTACTTCTACTATTTCAATCAAAAGATTAAGTACACGTAAAAGCCAAAAAATCTTAGACTGTTCTATACTTGTCAGTATAACTCAAGCATACTTAAGTACAACTGTATTTAGTATATCACTGAGAAGTACATAAAAAGTAAACTGAAAGCCTACTCACTTCCTTTTAGTTTAAAAAAAGTGAACTAATGGTACACTTGAATAAACTTCTTTTTTGTAAGGCTAGAGTGGCTCTGGCCACCCCTTGGTTACATCTCTGATGGCTTCTTGATTGACATTGACTTTGCACAAACACGCTGTTCACAGTTCCTTCCTAATGAACTACTGACTACTGTGAGCCAGTAGCGGGTGTTGGAGTTTTACAACTACTGCTTCATTAATGTGTCTTTAAACCTGTCAGTATCTCTGCTACGCCGGTCAGGTGACCAGTTCAACCAACACAAATGATGTGTTATATTCTTGCTTTGGTTTATACAAAGTAGTTAGTTTAGTGTAGTGGGCTACACTGCTGCCCTCCATGCTGTAGGTTGGGGTTTGATTCCCCACCTGGTTAACCACCTTACACTAAACTATAAGAGTCCTTGGTTAAGACTCTAAACTCCACCTTCACCTACCTGTGTACAGGTAAACTATAACACTACCTTCACCTACCTGTGTACTGATAAACAGTAACACTACCTTCACCTACCTGTGTACAGGTAAACTGTAACACTACCTTCACCTACCTGTGTACTGATAAACAGTAACACTACCTTTACCTACCTGTGTACAGGTAACCTGTAACACTACCTTCACCTACCTGTGTACTCGTAAACTGTAACACTACCTTCACCTACCTGTGTACAGATAAACTGTAACACTACCTTCACCTACCTGTGTACAGGTAAACTGTAACACTACCTTCACCTACCTGTGTACAGGTAAACTGTAACACTACCTTCACCTACCTGTGTACAGATAAACTGTAACACTACCTTCACCTACCTGTGTACAGGTAAACTGTAACACTACCTTCACCTACCTGTGTACAGATAAACTGTAACACTACCTTCACCTACCTGTGTACAGGTAAACTGTAACACTACCTTCACCTACCTGTGTACAGATAAACTGTAACACTACCTTCACCTACCTGTGTACAGGTAAACTGTAACACTACCTTCACCTACCTGTGTACAGGTAAACTGTAACACTACCTTCACCTACCTGTGTACAGATAAACTGTAACACTACCTTCACCTACCTGTGTACAGATAAACTGGAACACTACCTTCACCTACCTGTGTACAGGTAAACTGTAACACTACCTTCACCTACCTGTGTACAGGTAAACTGTAACACTACCTTCACCTACCTGTGTACAGGTAAACTGTAACACTACCTTCACCTACCTGTGTACAGATAAACTGTAACACTACCTTCACCTACCTGTGTACAGATAAACTGGAACACTACCTTCACCTACCTGTGTACAGGTAAACTGTAACACTACCTTCACCTACCTGTGTACAGGTAAACTGTAACACTACCTTCACCTACCTGTGTACAGGTAAACTGTAACACTACCTTCACCTACCTGTGTACAGATAAACTGTAACACTACCTTCACCTACCTGTGTACAGGTAAACTGTAACACTACCTTCACCTACCTGTGTACAGGTATATTGTAACACTACCGTCACCTACCTGTGTACAGGTAAACTATAACACTACCTTCACCTACCTGTGTACATATAAACTGTAACACTAGCTACAGGATGATGGTTCTGTTATCTAGTTATTGTTAACATGTGCACTCATATGTTTCTTACTGTGGTGACAGATGGTGGATATATAGTCTGATTATTCGTATCAGATTTGTTCGCTGGTATGAGAAGAAATCAGGTCTAATTTGTAGTAATTTAAACTGAATGTGTTGCAGCAGGAAAAATATTCAATATTCAGTAAATATTCATGCGTCTCTGGTTTCTTTGGCAGGACAACAAAAGCATATCAGCTTAAATAAGCTCTGTTTGGCTTCGGCTCTAGCTGAAGAATCGATTAACTAGATAACAGCCTTCAAGTGATGTAAACAATGAGATTTCCGCTCCTGGCAGCAGTGGAGGATGAAATTGTGATTAGAGCCGCTATGTTTCAGCGGTAGCTCTGTTTTTCGCTCTCCCCCTCACTGGCCATGTTTTGTATCCGGGACTTCTTATCATGAGCCTTAGCAAAGCGTTAAGCATCTCTGGCGTCGGTCTTGGAAAGAATCCCAGAGTTCTGTGGGACGAACACAGCAGCTGCTAATAATATTCACAGAAAGTAAAGATGCAATGGTCAGAGTTGATCACTGTAATGGTCAGAGTTGATCACTGTAATGGTCAGAGTTGATGATTGTAATGGTCAGAGTTGATGATTGTAATGGTCAGAGTTGAACACTGTAATGGTCAGAGCTGATCACTGTAATGGTCAGAGTTGATCGCTGTAATGGTCAGAGCTGATCACTGTAATGGTCAGAGTTGATCACTGTATTGTTCAGAGTTGATCACTCTAATGGTCAGAGTTGAACACTGTAATGGTCAAAGTTGATAACTGTAATGGTCAGAGTTGATGACTGTAATGGTCAGAGTTGATCACTGTAATAGTCAGAGTTGATCACTGTAATAGTCAGAGTTGATAACTGTAATGGTCAGAGTTGATGACTATAATGGTCAGAGTTGATCACTGTAACGGTCAGAGTTGATCACTGTATTGTTCAGAGTTGATCACTCTAATAGTCAGAGTTGATAACTGTAATGGTCAGAGTTGATGACTATAATGGTCAGAGTTGATCACTGTAATGGTCAGAGTTGATCACTGTATTGTTCAGAGTTGATCACTCTAATGGTCAGAGTTGAACACTGTAATGGTCAAAGTTGATAACTGTAATGGTCAGAGTTGATGACTGTAATGGTCAGAGTTGATCACTGTAATAGTCAGAGTTGATCACTGTAATAGTCAGAGTTGAACACTGTAATGGTCAGAGTTGGTCACTGTAATGGTCAGAGTTGAACACTGTAATGGTCAGAGTTGATCACTGTAATGGTCAGAGATGATCACTGTAATGGTCAGAGTTGAACACTGTAATGGTCAGAGTTGATCACTGTAACGGTCAGAGTTGATCACTGTAACGGTCAGAGTTGATCACTGTAATAGTCAGAGTTGATCACTGTAATGGTCAGAGTTGATCACTGTAATGGTCAGAGTTAAACACTGTAATGGTCAGAGTTGATGACTGTAATGGTCAGAGTTGAACACTGTAATAGTCAGAGTTGATCACTGTAATGGTCAGAGTTGATCACTGTAATGGTCAGAGTTAAACACTGTAATGGTCAGAGTTGATCACTGTAATGGTCAGAGTTGATGACTGTAATGGTCAGAGTTGATGACTGTAATGGTCAGAGTTAAACACTGTAATAGTCAGAGTTGATGACTGTAATGGTCAGAGTTGATGACTGTAATGGTCAGAGTTGAACACTGTAATAGTCAGAGTTGATCACTGTAATGGTCAGAGTTGATCACTGTAATGGTCAGAGTTAAACACTGTAATGGTCAGAGTTGATCACTGTAATGGTCAGAGTTGATGACTGTAATGGTCAGAGTTGATCACTGTAATGGTCAGAGTTGAACACTGTAATAGTCAGAGTTGATCGCTGTAATGGTCAGAGTTGATCACTGTAATGGTCAGAGTTAAACACTGTAATGGTCAAAGTTGATCACTGTAATGGTCAGAGTTGATCACTGTAATGGTCAGAGTTGAACACTGTAATAGTCAGAGTTGATCACTGTAATGGTCAGAGTTGATGACTGTAATGGTCAGAGTTGAACACTGTAATAGTCAGAGTTGATGACTGTAATAGTCAGAGTTGATCACTGTAATGGACAGAGTTCAACACTGTAATGGTCAGAGTTGATCACTGTAATGGTTAGAGTTGATTACTGTTATGGTCAGAGTTGATCACTGTAATAGTCAGAGTTGATCACTGTAATGGTCAGAGTTGATCACTGTAATAGTCAGAGTTGATCACTGTAATAGTCAGAGTTGATCACTGTAATAGTCAGAGTTAAACACTGTAATGGTCAGAGTTGATCACTGTAATGGTCAGAGTTGATGACTGTAATGGTCAGAGTTGAACACTGTAATAGTCAGAGTTGATCGCTGTAATAGTCAGAGTTAATCACTGTAATAGTCAGAGTTAAACACTGTAATGGTCAGAGTTGATCACTGTAATGGTCAGAGTTGATGACTGTAATGGTCAGAGTTGATCAATGTAATAGTCAGAGTTAATCACTGTAATAGTCAGAGTTGATCACTGTAATAGTCAGAGTTGAACACTGTAATAGTCAGAGTTGATCGCTGTAATAGTCAGAGTTGATCACTATAATAGTCAGAGTTGATCGCTGTAATGGTCAGAGTTGATCACTGTAATGGTCAGAGTTGATCACTGTAATGGTCAGAGTTGATCACTGTAATGGTCAGTGAATTCATTTGCATTTGTTAAAATGTGCTAGGGGCTGGGGGAGGGCTGAGGGATGTGAATAAGATCACAATGCTACAAGGAGTTTTCATATAATACAATATTAAATTATATTATTTTTCATATCTCTGAATTTTGTGCCACTGGTAAACGAAGGACTCCAGATATTACTCATCACCCCGGTGACAGACGTCTGATCCTATTTGAATATCATTGGCCAGCACGGCTGCTGCCCTTTGCTGTAATTATCATGTTGTGATGAATGAATGCTTTCTGCTTTTGACACTCATAATAAAAAAGCTTGAGTGGACCTTCAAAGACTCTGCTTCACACAAACGTTCCGGTGGAGCCTCACAGACAGATCCAGTAAGACCTAACAGGCAGAACCAGACCAGGTGCAGACAGGATACAATCAGCAGCCCTGCAGGCACCACACTGCTGTTTCCACTAATGAACCTTCCTCAGTAACGAACGGAAGCTAATTAGTGCAATGAGGTGCAGGGTGCAATCTGGGTGTCAGTGTACCATACCTGTGGCCAAAAGTATGTGGACACCCTTTCCTGTTATTTCAGCCACACCTATTATATATATAGTAGGTATGTAAAATCACCGGTTGTGTAGCCCACACAAATTGACACAGTGGGGTCCTCTGAGTGCTGAAGAGCCTGTCTTCTGATACAACACTCACTGCACAGTTGTAATCCATGCGGGTCAGAGGGTTTTATTAAATGGGCCTAAGATCACTATGTGCAATGCCAAGTGTCAGCTGCAGGGGTGTAAAGTGCCACACTTTAGTATCTTGCAGTCTGACTCCAAATTTGGAAGATGTCAGGAGAAGCTAATGTTTGGTGGAGGAGGGATAATGGTCTCGGGTTGTTTTTTAGGATTTGGGCTTTTGAGTTGCAGTGAAGGGTGATGTTAATGCTACAAAAGCATTTTAGATAACTATATGATTCCTATATGATTTAGAATTTTATTTCATGCAATTTTCATGCAATTTTCAAAAAAAAAAAAGTCACAAACAATATTGTTCTTTTCACAATTAATGTAAGTGTATCAGATGATTTTTAAAGAATAAAAATGTTTGTATTAAAGTCTATTTTTGTGTAGAGGCTTATTTTACAGTACATATAGTCCTATTATCAGTAATTCTAAGTCCTCTGTCTAAATCTCCTGGTACGGCCACCAATCCAAGTTAAGGATGTTATTGGACTAATTGGTTGTTAGGACACTCTTGATCAATTGTGATGCACAGCTGAAAAACATTCTACTAATAAGTGAGTATAAAAGGGAGAACAACATCCTAGGTTAGTTTAGTATCTGAAGATCAGCAGTTGATGACTTGCTGACCGACTCACAATGACCAGAAAGAAACAACTTTCTTTAGAGACCCGTCAGTCCATTGTTGTGTTAAGGAAGAAGATACTCCATTAAAACAAGAACATTTCACTGTGATCACAAACTTTTGAGCAGTAGTGTATTTATATAAAAATATATATACACTATTATATACACTAGTACATTATTATATATATTTCTGACAACGTATGACAATGTGAGAACTTATTATTGAAACACACTACAATAATAATAATAATAATAATAATAATAATAATAATAATAATATGATCAATGTAAAGATTATTGATAACATGCCTTTGAAGTTTGACTTCATTACAGTACTTATAAACAACTAGTCATCATATCTTCTGCTCCATGAAACACATGTTAATGTTCAGTAGTAACAGATATGCTTCTTTAATATATTTACATTGTACTAAACTACATTCATGTTCAATGGGCGTATATGCGGCTGAAACAGGAAGCCTAGCGCATCCCAAATTTATCAACATTAACATTTTAATATAACATTATAGTCATTATGGCCTAAGCTTTTGTCCTTAATGGCATTTTTTTCTTACATTACTTTTACTTTTATACTTTAAGTAGTTCTGAAAGCAGTACTTTTACACTTTTAAGCTTCAGTTGATACTTCACCTTCTACTCCAGTATTTTAAACCCTAGTATCTATACTTCTACCTGAGTGATGAACGTGAACACTTTTGACACCTTTGGATTATATGCATTCATTTCTATTTGTAGTGTTTTCATTGGGTCCATGAGGGCCCATGTGGACCTGGAGCCAGACCGTGATCCAAATTCTCCTTGGAAATGCAAAAAGAATGAGTCTATGGTCAAATTTCAGTTAGATTAGACACCCTGCCCAATCTGGCAGTTATGCTATAGGTGGTTACTATAGAATGGCAGGGGCGTCGGACCTGTAAGACCATAGTGTTGTGTGGTTTTACAAGATGGCCAATTTGACGCAACAAAGCCTCCATAAGTAACTGATCAGGTGTGTTTGAGTGGGGAAACAATAAGCACTCAGGCTTCCATGTCCCAGTCTCTGCATCAGTGGAGCTCTTGAACAGGCCATGCTGGCGCAGCCCACCAAAAGTGAAGAGCTGCTGCCCTCTAGTGGTGCATTTGTGCTATTGATCCTGTAGCTCTCACTCCAGCACAGTAGTGGGACATTTTACTGGTAACTGCTGAATCGCAGTATTCTCTGAAATCAGACTGGGTTAGAAGTGGAATGTCATTAATGAATGATTTAAACTTAAGCGCATGCCAATTCATGCCAACTCATTAGTGCAGCACTGTACTTTCATTACATTCATCCATCCATCCATCATCTTCCTCTTTATCCTGCTAGCCAGGGTCATGGGTGGGGGCTGGAGCCAATCCCAGCATCATCGGACGAAGGTCACCAGTCCATTGCATGGTCAACACACATTCACACCTACGGGCAACTTAAAGTGAGTGATCAACCTAACATGCATGTGTTTGGACTGTGTGAGGAAACCGGAGTACCCGGAGGAACCCACTCAAACACAGAGAGACCATACACACTCCACACAGAACCACCACACCACCATACTAACCACTACACCACCGTACTAACCACTACACCACCGTACTAACCACTACACCACCATACTAACCACTACACCACCGTAATAACCACTACACCACCATACTAACCACTACACCACCGTACTAACCACTACACCACCGTACTAACCACTACACCACCATACTAACCACTACACCACCGTACTAACCACTACACCACCGTACTAACCACTACACCACCGTACTAACCACCACACCACCATACTAACCACCACACCACCGTACTAACAACTACACCACCATACTAACCACTACACCACCATACTAACCACTACACCACCATACTAACCACTACACCACCATACTAACCACTACACCACCATACTAACCACTACACCATCATACTAACCACTACACCACCATACTAACCACTACACCACCATACTAACCACTACACCACCATACTAACCACTACACCACCATACTAACCACTATACCACCGTACTAACCACTACACCACCATACTAACCACTACACCACCATACTAACCACCACACCACCATACTAACCACCACACCACCATACTAACCACTACATCACCATACTAACCACTACACCACCATACTAACCACTACACCACCGTACTAACCCCTACACCACCATACTAACCACTACACCACCATACTAACCACTACACCACCATACTAACCACTACACCACCAAACTAACCACTACACCACCGTACTAACCACTACACCACCGTGCTAACCACTACACCACCGTGCTAACCACTACACCACCGTACTAACCACTACACCACCGTACTAACCACTACACCACCGTACTAACCACTACACCACCACCATACTAACCACTACACCACCATACTAACCACTACACCACCATACTAACCACTACATCACCATACTAATCACTACACCACCATACTAACCACTACACCACCGTACTAACCCCTACACTACCGTACTAACCACTACACCACCATACTAACCACTACACCACCATACTAACCACTACAACACCATACTAACTACTAAACCACCATACTAACCACTACACCACCATACTAACCACTACACCACCGTACTAACCACTACACCACCGTACTAACCACTACACCACCGTGCTAACCACTACACCACCATACTAACCACTACACCACCATACTAACCACTACACCACCATACTAACCACTACACCACCATACTAACCACTACACCACCATACTAACCACTACACCACCGTACTGACCACTACACCACCATACTGACCACTACACCACCGTACTAACCACTACACCACCATACTAACCACTACACCACCGTACTGACCACTACACCACCTTACTAACCACTACACCACCGTACTAACCACTACACCACCATACTAACCACTACACCACCGTACTAACCACTACACCACCGTACTAACCACTACACCACCGTACTGACCACTACACCACCGTACTAACCACTACACCACCATACTAACCACTACACCACCTTACTAACCACTACACCACCGTACTAACCACTACACCACCATACTAACCACTACACCACCATACTAACCACTACACCACCGTACTGACCACTACACCACCGTACTGACCACTACACCACCGTACTAACCACTACACCACCGTACTAACCACTACACCACCTTACTAACCACTACACCACCATACTAACCACTACACCACCATACTAACCACTACACCACCGGACTAACCACTACACCACCATACTAACCACTACACCACCGTACTAACCACTACACCACCATACTAACCACTACACCACCATACTGACCACTACACCACCATACTGACCACTACACCACCATACTAACCACTACACCACCGCACTAACCACTACACCACCATACTAACCACTACACCACCATACTAACCACTACACCACCATACTAACCACTACACCACCGGACTAACCACTACACCACCATACTAACCACTACACCACCGTACTAACCACTACACCACCATACTAACCACTACACCACCGTACTAACCACTACACCACCGTACTAACCACTACACCACCATACTAACCACTACACCACCATACTAACCACTACACCACCATACTAACCACTACACCACCATACTAACCACTACACCACCGTACTAACCACTACACCACTATACTAACCACTACACCACCGTACTGACCACTACACCACCGTACTAACCACTACACCACCATACTAACCACTACACCACCTTACTAACCACTACACCACCATACTAACCACTACACCACCATACTAACCACTACACCACCGGACTAACCACTACACCACCATACTAACCACTACACCACCGTACTAACCACTACACCACCATACTAACCACTACACCACCATACTGACCACTACACCACTATACTAACCACTACACCACCATACTGACCACTACACCACCATACTAACCACTACACCACCGCACTAACCACTACACCACCATACTAACCACTACACCACCATACTAACCACTACACCACAGGACTAACCACTACACCACCATACTAACCACTACACCACCGTACTAACCACTACACCACCATACTAACCACTACACCACCGTACTAACCACTACACCACCGTACTAACCACTACACCACCATACTAACCACTACACCACCATACTAACCACTACACCACCGTACTAACCACTACACCACCATACTAACCACTACACCACCGTACTAACCACTTCACCACCATACTAACCACTACACCACCATACTAACCACTACACCACCATACTAACCACTATTGGACACATCCATAAAACATTCACAGTGCTGGTGGAGAAAGTAAGTGAACCCTTATGCTAATTACTTCAACAAAAGCTAATTGGAGTTAGGAGTTAGCAAACCTGGAGTCCAATCAATGAAACGAGATTGGAGCGAGGTGTAGAGCTACTTTGACTTATAAAAGACACTTAAACTTTTTGAGTTTGCTATTCACAAGAAGTATCTGCTGATGTGAACCATGCCTCACAAATAAGAGATCTCTGAAGACCTACGATCAAGAATTGTTAATCTGTAGATTAATTACAAAAGTAAAAAAGGAGATGATTACAAAGTAATCTCCAATACTTTAGACCATCCACAGTTAGACACACTTCATAGCTTCTCTACATCTGCATTTTATGACTAAAGAACTATAAAGTTCCACACTTACAGACTGTAGTTCATCTTATTCTCTGTACACTTTATTACCCTGTTCTTCAATGATCAGGACCCCCACAGGACCACCACAGGACCTCCACAGAGCAGATGTTATTCTCAGCACTGCGGTGACACTGATGTAGTGGTGTTGAGTTTAAGTGTATCTACACACCTTGTTGTATAAGGTATCTACACACCTTGTTGTATAAGTTATCTACACACCTTGTATCTACACACCTTGTTATATAAGTTATCTACACATCTTGTATCTACACACCTTGTATCTACACACCTTGTATCTACACACCTTGTTGTATAAGTTATCTACACACCTTGTATCTACACACCTTGTTGTATAAGTTATCTACACACATTGTATCTACACACCTTGTTGTACAAGGTATCTACACATCTTGTATCTACACACCTTATATCTACACATCTTGTATCTACACACCTTGTTGTATAAGTTATCTACACACATTTTATCTACACACCTTGTTGTATAAGGTATCTACACATCTCGTTGTACAAAATATCTACACACCTTGTATCTACACATCTTGGATCCACACACCTTGTATCTACACACCTTGTTGTATTATTTATCTACACATCTTGTATCTACACACCTTGTATCTACACACCTTGTTGTATAAGTTATCTACACACCTTGTGTCTACACACCTTGTATCTACACACCTTGTTGTATAAGTTATCTACACACCTTGTATCTACACACCTTGTTGTATAAGTTATCTACACACCTTGTATCTACACACCTTGTTGTACAAGGTATCTACACATCTTGTATCTACACATCTTGTATCTACACACCTTGTATCTACACATCTCGTTGTACAAAATATCTACACACCTTGTATCTACACATCTTGTATCTACACACCTTGTATCTACACACCTTGTTGTACAAGGTATCTACACATCTTGGATCCACACACCTTGTATCTACACACCTTGTATCTACAAACCTTGTTGTATAAGTTATCTACACACCTTGTATCTACACACCTTGTTGTATAAGTTATCTACACACCTTGTTGTATAAGGTATCTACACACCTTGTTGTATAAGTTATCTACACACCTTGTATCTACACACCTTGTTATATAAGTTATCTACACATCTTGTATCTACACACCTTGTATCTACACACCTTGTATCTACACACCTTGTTGTATAAGTTATCTACACACCTTGTATCTACACACCTTGTTGTATAAGTTATCTACACACATTGTATCTACACACCTTGTTGTACAAGGTATCTACACATCTTGTATCTACACACCTTATATCTACACATCTTGTATCTACACACCTTGTTGTATAAGTTATCTACACACATTTTATCTACACACCTTGTTGTATAAGGTATCTACACATCTCGTTGTACAAAATATCTACACACCTTGTATCTACACATCTTGGATCCACACACCTTGTATCTACACACCTTGTTGTATTATTTATCTACACATCTTGTATCTACACACCTTGTATCTACACACCTTGTTGTATAAGTTATCTACACACCTTGTGTCTACACACCTTGTATCTACACACCTTGTTGTATAAGTTATCTACACACCTTGTATCTACACACCTTGTTGTATAAGTTATCTACACACCTTGTATCTACACACCTTGTTGTACAAGGTATCTACACATCTTGTATCTACACATCTTGTATCTACACACCTTGTATCTACACATCTCGTTGTACAAAATATCTACACACCTTGTATCTACACATCTTGTATCTACACACCTTGTATCTACACACCTTGTTGTACAAGGTATCTACACATCTTGGATCCACACACCTTGTATCTACACACCTTGTATCTACAAACCTTGTTGTATAAGTTATCTACACACCTTGTATCTACACACCTTGTTGTATAAGTTATCTACACACCTTGTATCTACACACCTTGTTGTACAAGGTATCTACACATCTTGTATCTACACATCTTGTATCTACACACCTTGTTGTATAAGTTATCTACACACCTTGTATCTACACATCTTGTATCTACACACCTTGTTGTACAAGGTATCTACACACCTTGTATCTACACATCTTGTATCTACACATCTTGTATCTACACACCTTGTTGTACAAGGTATCTACACATCTTGTATCTACACATCTTGTATCTACACATCTTGTATCTACACACCTTGTTGTATAAGTTATCTACACACCTTGTATCTACACATCTTGTATCTACACATCTTGTATCTACACACCTTGTTGTACAAGGTATCTACACACCTTGTATCTACACATCTTGTATCTACACATCTTGTATCTACACACCTTGTTGTACAAGGTATCTACACACCTTGTATGTACACACCTTGTATCTACACATATTGTATCTACACATCTTGTATCTACACACCTTGTATCTACACATCTTGTATCTACACATCTTGTATCTACACACCTTGTATCTACACATCTTGTATCTACACACCTTGTTGTATAAGTTATCTACACACCTTGTATCTACACATCTTGTATCTACACATCTTGTATCTACACACCTTGTTGTACAAGGTATCTACACACCTTGTATCTACACATCTTGTATCTACACACCTTGTATCTACACACCTTGTATCTACACATATTGTATCTACACATCTTGTATCTACACACCTTGTATCTACACATCTTGTATCTACACACCTTGTTGTGTTAAGTTAAATCTGGTCAGTGAGCTGAAAGTCCTCCTAGTGAAACTCTGTAAGCTGCATTTTAATGTGAACCTGTTTGACTGTGTTTTATGGGAGTCCAGTTAGGAGACCATTACAGTGACCAATCCTGCGGGCGATGAATGCACAGATGAGTCCGGAAAGATCAAACAGTCCACTAGTACTCCACCAGTTTAGGACCCCTGAAACCAGACAGGCAGCTAGTCTGTCTCTCTTTGCTGCTCCTGAATAATATCATCTCGGTTTGATCTTTATTCTACTCCAGAGAGTTAAGGCCAGTCCTGGACCACAGTTTCCGTTCAGTAGTGAAGCTCCGTTGAGGTTCCATTCCATCGAGAACCTCTTTCCACAGCACTGAACAGTATTTCTCCTGGCGGTGGTATAAAAACAGAACTCTGTGCGGGGTTTTATCTTTATCCATGACTACACACACTGTGCACAAAAGTTGGAGCTGGAAGCCCCAGCAGAGCTACAGAGGATAAATATTTCAGGCTGGAGATTTTTCCTCAAATATCATTACAGTAAACACACAGATCTGCTGCTCAATAATTCATGCAGGTCCGAAAGCTGGAGTTAGCCAGATATATAGTAGAGTGTCAGAGGGGCTTCAGCATGATGGGATGCTTTGACTACAGTAGAGTGGCTCATCTCACTGAGTGCATCGATGTTATCAAGGACTGTTTGAACTGTAGGTTTTGCCTACAGTCCTTGCAGGTGGCTTTTGGTTCCCTACATCAAGAGTTAATGCTTTTCCTAATTTTTGGTCCTCATTTACATCTTTCAGTATGTATTAAGAAGATTGTTCAGTCTAATCTTCATCAACTAAGAAATATTACCAAGATCATATATATGGGTGTGTCTAAAAACCTAGTGAGCTCCTACATAGGCAGCATTTTATGTCATAGAATGCGCTCTTGACATGTAGACTGTCCCAATTCTTACATACCTTAAACATGCTGTCTACTGAGGAACCTTATTTAGACCTGATTTTAAAAAAGCATTCAGCCGCTAGAACTTTTTCCCAACTAGCAGAGAAGTCATCTTCAAATGTGAGTTATTTTGATTCTCTCTGGAGTTTTAATGTGTTTCTGGTCATATAATCACACAAAACAGTATTTTATTATCAACTCTGTAACGAGTCCTTCACCATTTAGCAGTTTTATGTTTTGGATGCCAGACGGTAGCTTAGCAACCAGCTAAACCACCGGTGGCGTGCTGCAGTGGGTGGAACAAGCCGTGACGCAGTCTCTCTCTAACTAGAGCGTCTCAGTAATCTGTTTTATGAGGAGAGATGAGGAGAGAACGCTGATACTTACACAGCTGCCTACATAGACAGCCTACTTACACACTCACTAGGATTTGAGACACACCCTTAGTCTGTCTCTCCAGGCCTTGGAGGCAGTTATTCATGCATATGTCTCATCTCGTTTGGACGACTGCAATGCCGTATATTCTTGTCTGAGTCCAGGAGCTTTGTCGAGACTTCAGCAGGATCAGAACACAGCGACCCGACTTTTAACGAAATCTTGGAAAGTATATTTCCTGAAGGAAAGGCAGGATGGCTGTGGAGTTTAAGTAGTGCAAGGAACGAAGGATGAATAAACGACAAGGAGAGGAGAGCAGGTCAGTGTGTTTGGGGACTTGCCCTAAGTGAGTACATACAGTTTGGAAGCTGTAGGTTTAATGTAACCATGATGTTGGGGTGCACCCTAAAATGAATGGGACTCTATGAGGGAAAAAAGAGGGATGGAAAAAAAGACAAACAGACGAGTGCGGGTCAAACCAGCACAGCAGTCGTGGTCGGGGGTCTGCCTTGAGTCAGTGTATGTAAAATGGTGTCTGTGGGTCGAGCAGAAGTTCAGTAGATTGGTGTGCACTTTTCTATTCTATTCATTCTCTATGGGGAAAATTCGAAAGCAACCACATTGTTAATATTTTTTTGTTTTCTGCCAGACCTTCGCCGCGTAACTCATCCCACAGTTTTCAAGATATCTTCATTCCAACTCCAGATCATCCGGTCTGATTGTGAGATTCGGGCTTCTGGAATTTTTCCCCATAGAGAATGAATAGGATGGAAAAGTGCTCACCAATCTGCTGAACTTCTGCTCAACTGAACAGATGAATTCATTTAACCTACAGCCACCAAACTGCCTGTACTCCCTAAAACACCCTGACCTGCACTCCTCTACTTGTCGTTTATTCACCCTCATTCCTCAGACAGCTTTAGCTGTGCAACTACCTACTTTTCTAGTTATTATCATTATTTATTGCGTTTTTATGCTTTTGCTTTGTTTTTGTATTGTGAAGCACTTTGTAGCTCTGTTTTAGAAAAAGTCCTATACAAATAAAGTTACTTACTTCTTACTTACTGTTAGACGCTCATCTAAAGTGAAGTTCTTCAATTAAAATGAGGTCATATTAACGATTATCAATAATAATACATCAGCTTATATGCAGGACTTATATGCACAACTACACATTTTAATACACAGTTATTGTTTTTTTACTACATTTATAAAAATGATACAAAGTTATGGCACATTTTACTTATTTATTTTAATTATGATAAAATTTAAAATACCAAGAATTTTGGGTCCAATATGGACGAAAGTTGGTTAACCCTTTGATGCACATAATAAGCAAACTCCTTCTAATGCACAACATGGTTAAACGTGACCCATATTCATTTTCCTATGTTACTGTATGTACTTCTGAGTATCTCTATTTGGTTTATCTATTGAAATCAGTTTATTTCATTATTTAATGTTCCATCATTTTAATTCTTATATATTTACTACATAAACAAAAATAGTGTTTGGAAATATGTTCCTGACTGCAAATGTTTACAAACATCAACAGTTTCTATCAAGCTCCATAGTGAACACATAAGAGTTAATTCTGAGCCATGCTGTGTGTTAGAAGGCAGTGATACAAACATGATTATTATTAACAAAGTAAAATAATAAAACAGGAATATGAACTTCTGATGATAAAAAAACAAGTGGATTGAGGAATTTATGGAATCTTAAATGATTAAAATTTATTTATTTGTGAAGAATATAGAGAATAAAATCTCAGTCGGGTCACTTTTGACCCAGGTTGTGCATCAAAGTGTTGATATTATTTTTTCTATCGGCTGGTGCTGCACAGTGATGGTGTATACGTTGGGAAATGTCACTACATGTTGATGGACCTTTATGGGAAAACAAGAAGTCTGCATTTAAATAACATGACATTACCTACAGGGCTGGCTTTGTTCTCAGCCACTAGATGGCACCAGAGTAAAAGAAGCGTAAGGCCTGGACCGTAAATACCCCTCCTCACTTTAACTCCAGAGCTCCAGATTCAGCAGTGAAGAGACACCGCAGAGATTAAATGACAACTTCACTACCAGATATAACCAGTTCCATGTACTTAAATACATGTACTTCAGTAAAATACTACTGGATTTGTACTCTGCTGAGTATTTACTACCTATGTGTTATTGAGTAAAGGAAGCTGCATTGCACTCAGTTACAGCTTTGGTCACTTTTATTTAGTTACTAATTTATTTGTTTCTCTTTTATTGTTTTATTTATAATTATAAACAATATTTATATTGTTATTATGGTCCAACTCCAGATTGTCTAGTCTAATTGTGTGATTCGGACTTGGGTACAGCTTTTTGATTGGATGCACGGATTCCTGAAAACAACAGATATTTTCCAGAATTTTCCCCCATAGAGAATGAACAGGATAAAAAAGTGCACACTAATCTACTGAACTTCTACTTAACATATTCATTTCCTATGTTACTCTATGTACTTCTGAGTATCTCTATTTAGTTTATCTATTAAAATCTGTTTTTTTTAATTATTTAATGTTCCAAGTGTTCATTAAAAATCTTGTTTTTGATCTTAAATCATTATTTTAATACTTATTTATTTACTTCATAAACAAAAATAGTGTTTGTAAATATGTTCCTGACTGCAAATGTTTACAAATATCAACAGTTTCCATCAAACTCCATAGTGAACACATAAGAGTTAATTTTGAGCCATGCTGTGTGTTAGAAGGCAGTGATACAAACATGATGTTTATTAACAAAGTAAATAAATAAAACTGAAATATGTATTTCTGATAATCAGAAATAAGTAAATCAGGGAATTACTGTTAGCTTGAATGATGAAAATTAATTTATTTGTGAAGAATATAGAGAATAAAATCTCAGTCGGGTCTCTTTTGACCCAGGTTGTGCATCAAAGTGTTAATATTATTTTTTCTATCGGCTGGTGCTGCATGGTGATGGTGTATACGTTGGAAAATGTTAATGGACCTTCATGGGAAAACAAGAAGTCTGTATTTAAATAATATGATATTACCTACAGGGCTGGCTTTGTTCTCAGCCACTAGATGGCACCAGAGTAAAAGAAGCGTAAGGCCTGGACCGTAAATGATACCCCTTCACTTTAACTAAGAGAGCTCCAGATTCAGCAGTGTAGAGACACAGTAGATATTAAACCTTCTTAAATGTATATAATAAGCTTTTCAGCACAGATTATATGATATAATGAAAATAATCTGAATTCACAGAGTAAGAGCTGATGAGGAAACTCAGAGTGATGTACTGACAACTTCACTACCAGATATAACCAGTTCCATGTACTTAAATACATGTACTTTAGTAAAATACTGCTGGATTTGTACTCTGCTGAGTATTTACTACTAATTTGATGCTGAGTAAAGGCATCTGCTTTGCACTAATTGTTACTAATTTATTGTTTGTGTTTGTTTGTAACACGCATCTATATTGTTGTTATTGTTGTTTTTTGGTTTCTGTCAGATCTTCGCCTTGTAACTGGTCCCACAGTTTCAGAATATAAACACTGTTCCAGCTCAACGTTGTCCGGTCTGCGATTCGGGCTTGTGTACAGCTTTTTGATCGGATGCAAGGATTCCAACAGATATTTTCCAGAACTTTTCCCAATAGAGAATCAATAGGATAGAAAAGTGCACGCCAATCTATTGAACTTCTACTCAACCGACAGACACTGTTTCACATACACAGACTCAGGGCAGACCCCCGACCACGACTGCAGCGTTGGTTTGACCCGCACTCGTCTGGTTGTCGGTTTTTCCATCCCTCTTTTTTCTCCATAGAGTCCCATTCATTTTTGCTCAGAGCCAAACCTCCAAACTGCCTGTACTCACTCAGAGCAGATCCCCAACCCACAGACTTGTTTACAAATGTCAACAGTTCCTATCAAATTCCATAGTGAACACTTAAGGTTTAATTCTAAGCATGTTGTATGTTAGAACGGCAGCGATACAAACACGATCTTTATTAAAAAAAAGGAAAAAATATAAAACTGAAATCAGGATTCCAAAATTGAAGAATTAATGGAAGCTTGAATAATGAAATTAAAGTATAGAAAATAAACCCTCAGTCGGGTCACCTTTGCCCCAGGTTGTGCATCAAAGGGTTAAATCTGCTAATTAAGCTTTCAGCACTCAAAACCGGCTCAGTTTCAGTAACTGATTTTATAATAATACCCCCGTATGAGTGGCTGGTGTTGGAGTGACAGATAGAATTAGACCTGTTTCAATTTCAATTTAAATTTTTATTTGTATAGCACTTTTAACAACTGATTTTGTCACAAAGCAGCTTAACAGGACGTTAGTGATAAGAAACGTTCAATAGAACATACATAAGCCTAACAAGAAAATAACACAGAAGAAAATTATAGAAATTATAGAACAAACATAGAAATAATAGAAATCATAGAACAAACATAGAAAACCATAGAAATTATAGAACAAACATAGAAATTATAGAAATCATAGAGCAAATATAGAAACCATAGAAATCATAGAACAAACATAGAAATCATAGAACAAACATAGAAAACCATAGAAATTATAGAAAAAACATAGAAATGATAGAAATCATAGAGCAAATATAGAAACCATAGAAATCATAGAACAAACATAGAAAACCACAGAAATTATAGAACAAACACAGAAATAATAGAAATCATAGAGCAAATATAGAACCATAGAAATCATAGAACAAACATAGAAATCATATAAATCATAGAACAAACATAGAAAACCATAGAAATTATAGAACAAACATAGAAAACCATAGAAATTATAGAACAAACATAGAAAACAATAGAAACCATAGAAATCGTAGAACAAACATAGAAAACAATAGAAATCATAGAACAAACATAGAAACCATAGAAATCATAGAACAAACATAGAAATCATAGAACAAACATAGAAAACCATATAAATCATAGAACAAACATAGAAACCATAGAAATCATAGAACCAACATAGAAATCATAGAACAAACATAGAAAACCATAGAAATCATAGAACAAACATAGAAACCATAGAAATCCTAGAACCAACATAGAAATCATAGAACAAACATAGAAAACCATAGAAATCATAGAACAAACATAGAAAACCATAGAAATCATAGAACAAACATAGAAATCATAGAAATCATAGAACAAACATAGAACAAACATAGAAACCATAGAAATCATAGAACAAACATAGAAATCATAGAAATCATAGAACAAACATAGAACAAACATAGAAAGTCAAAGAAGTCATAGGAAACCATAGAAATCATAGAACAAACATAGAAAGTCAAAGAAGTCATAGAAAACCATAGAAACCATAGAAATCATAGAACAAACATAGAAAGCCACAGAAAACCATAGAAATCATAGAACAAACATAGAAATAATAGAAATCATAGAAATCATAGAACAAACATAGAAAACCCTCCAGTGAGCAAGCCATAGGCCACAGTGACAAGGAAAAAGTCCCTCAGAACTGGAGGAAGAAACTTTGGGAGGAACCAAGACTCACAAGGGAAGACCTATCCTCCTCTGATCAAACTACTCAAACAGTACTGATATACTGACTTGTACTCCTGTTCAGTTGAGAACAGTGAGAGCGATGATGACAGTAATGAAGGTAGAAGGTTGGTGGAAGCTAGTTAGAGTCCAGGTTAATTTCAGAAGAGTCTGTAGTGAAGGTTAGGCAGCTAGTCTGAGGCTAGGTAGCTGCTACGGCACGGGTAACATCAGAGCCCGACGATCAGTCTGGTGGGTGACTTGGGTGGCAGGGGAACCTGGCGGTCAGTCTTTCATCAGTGTCAGTCAGGACAGGTGGGCAGTGATTCTCAGAAAAGATAAAGAGATAGAATCAGTTCTGTTTGGATGTATGGAGATCGACAACATTATCAGAGTGTGGCTAACGACTCCAGCAGATCTGGCTATAACAGCTTAACTAACAGGAGAAAACCAGAAGCTAACACAACAACGGGGGCCCCCTGAAACACTGGCATCCCACCGCTCCATCGTCCACAAACCTGAGTGACAACCTGAGTGTTTGGTGATGAGTGTAGCGATTAGCTGGTTAGAAGGTAGCGAGTCTTTTGTGAAGTTGGAAAAAGAAACTGTAACTGTGGTCACGAGTCGCCCCAGTACACCACAGTACGGCCCTGAGAGCCATTTGGCTCAACAATGGAAACAAGGCCTTGAGTGCTCAGCATGCTTCTTGTGAAACCAAGTTCACGAGGGTTGCCCGAAGCTCACAGCATCTTCTGAAGCCTACAAGCTCACACACTGCCTGTTGTGTACTCATTTTTTTTAGAAAATCCACCACTACTGGAGAACGATCTGTCTGGTTCTAGGTTCTAGTGATGGTCAGAATGTATTTATTTAATATATGTTGTATTTTAATTCCACTGTCTTGCTTTCAAAAGTGCACTAAGCGGAGGCTGTTTGTATATAAGTGTGTAAATATGTTGATTTGGGCGTGTAATCTGTCGGGGGGGGGGGGTGTTTAGTCCTGCGCTGTAAGCTGTGTAGCGCTGCTGTTTTGTACTTGTTTGACCTTACTGCGTGTCCTTTGGCCTGCATGGCAGTATTGGTTTGGCATGCCGCGCTATGTACTGTCCCACCGCCCCTGGCTGTGTGCTAATTGAATCTGAGCCCCATAACGAGCCGATGTCCAGCACCCTCCGCACCTCTGCTGACCACACAGGCGTCCGGGGTATAAATAGAGCTACCCGACAGTTTGTTTTTGTTTGTGCTTGTGTCAGTGATAGGGTGTTGTTGTGGGTGTGACTAAGCAGCACTTGTTCTTTTTTCAGTTTTTGCTTTAACCAGGAGAGACACTCTGGTCCCATGGTCACCGGGTTGGATGACCGCTAAACTCTGGTCACGTCTGATGGATGTTTAAACACATATTAAGTGATAATAAGTCATAGAACAGCCACAAACTGAATTTTCTTCACTTTTAAAGAAGATATATATATATATATATATATATATATATATATATATATATATATATATATATATATATATATATATATATATATATATATATAGAGAGAGAGAGAGAGAGAGAGAGAGAGAGAGGGTGCGTCCGAAATCGCCAAACTTGCCTACTATTCAGTAGTTGAAATCAGTAGGCGGGCCTGGCTAGTATATATATGATTTGCTGGTTAGCATGTAGTGAGTCTTGTGAAGTTGGAAAAAGAAACTGTAACTGTGGTCACGAGTCACCCCCAGATCACCACAGTACGGCCCCATTTGGGTCAACATTAGAAACAAGGCCTTGAATGTGCAGCATGCTGCTTGTGAAACAAACTTCATGAAGATTGAATGAAGCTCACAGCATGTTCTGAAGCCTACAAGATACGGGGAAGACAGTAAAATGTCAGACAAGGACAAAAGGAAAACAGAGTCCGAAATCATCTACTTGTCTACTACTCAGTAGTGAAATCAGTAGGTAGGCGTGGCTAGTATGTCTGAATACTCAGTAGTGAAATCAGTAGGTGAGCGCACCTAGTATGTCTGAATACTCAGTAGTGAAATCAGTAGGTAGGCGTGGCTAGTATGTCTGAATACTCAGTAGTGAAATCAGTAGGTGAGCGCGGCTAGTATGTCTGAATACTCAGTAGTAAAATCAGTAGGCGAGCGCGGCTAGTATGTCTGAATACTCAGTAGTGAAATCAGTAGGCGAGCGTGGCTAGTATGTCTGAATACTCAGTAGTGAAATCAGTAGGCGAGCGCGGCTAGTATGTCTGAATACTCAGTAGTGAAATCAGTAGGCGAGCGCAGCTAGTATGTCTGAATACTCAGTAGTAAATCAGTAGGCGAGCGCGGCTAGTATGTCTGAATACTCAGTAGTAAATCAGTAGGTGAGCGCGGCTAGTATGTCTGAATACTCAGTAGTGAAATCAGTAGGCGAGCGTGGCTAGTATGTCTGAATACTCAGTAGTGAAATCAGTAGGCGAGCGCGGCTAGTATGTCTGAATACTCAGTAGTAAATCAGTAGGCGAGCGCGGCTAGTATGTCTGAATACTCAGTAGTGAAATCAGTAGGCGAGCGCAGCTAGTATGTCTGAATACTCAGTAGTGAAATCAGTAGGCGAGCGTGGCTAGTATGTCTGCATACTCAGTAGTGAAATCAGTAGGCGAGCGTAACTAATAGTATGTCTGAATACTCAGTAGTGAAATCAGTAGTCGAGCGTAACTAATAGTATGTCTGAATACTCAGTAGTAAATCAGTAGGCGAGCGTAACTAATAGTATGTCTGAATACTCAGTAGTGAAATCAGTAGTCGAGCGTAACTAATAGTATGTCTGAATACTCAGTAGTGAAATCAGTAGTCGAGCGTAACTAATAGTATGTCTGAATACTCAGTAGTAAATCAGTAGGCGAGCGCGGCTAGTATGTTTGAATACTCAGTAGTAAATCAGTAGGCGAGCGTAACTAATAGTATGTCTGAATACTCAGTAGTAAATCAGTAGTCGAGCGTAACTAATAGTATGTCTGAATACTCAGTAGTGAAATCAGTAGTCGAGCGTAACTAATAGTATGTCTGAATACTCAGTAGTAAATCAGTAGGCGAGCGCGGCTAGTATGTTTGAATACTCAGTAGTGAAATCAGTAGGCGAGCGCGGCTAGTATGTTTGAATACTCAGTAGTAAATCAGTAGGCGAGCGTAACTAATAGTATGTCTGAATACTCAGTAGTGAAATCAGTAGGCGAGCGTAACTAATAGTATGTCTGAATACTCAGTAGTGAAATCAGTATACGTCATTCCCAAGACCAACTGATGCTATATTGGCCGCAAAAGGAGGCCCTACGCCATACTAATAAATTATTGTGATCTAAAAACAGGTGTTTTTGTGTCATTGTCCAATGAAAATTAGTTTTCTATATCATTCTATATCTATATCATTTGAACACAATGGTCGCTTATATAAGGTGAAAATTTCATGATGAATGGACCAACAGAATTCCTCCAAAACATTGAAAGTAAAGTATGTTTTATATATATATATATATATATATATATATATATATATATATATATATACCTCCATGGAATCTATTCTACTGAATGATATGACTTAACATGTAATAAGTCTGGAGTGTAAGGGGTTAAAGTAAGAAACCATATCATTCATATATCAGTCCATTTAGTCCGTATTTGAATTTATCATGATTATGATGTCATAACCATGAACACGTTTGCATACAACAGTGACTTATAGGCCTGATCAGTTCTTTGAACTAAAAATCATTGAATAGAATCATGATTCTGTTTAAACTCTACATGGACTGAATCTGACACACACTGGACACCTTGCCTCGTCCAGCACTATACTGGGCTATGCCAGGTTGTGTGTGTAGCGTCACATGCTGTCACATAGCAGAGCGGTATTATAGCGTGCCAGCAGGGAGAGCTAATCAACGCCAGGTTCCACTTGTAAAAACTGAATGGCATAAAGATTCCAGCATCACTCATCATGCTTGGTATCAGTTTAAGACCTAGTCACTGAAGATGAGGAGGTGAGAAATGCTCGGCTAGTATCGTTAGCTGATGTACTTTGGTTTCCAAATATGGCTTTATTTTGAATGTAGTAATAGCAAAATACTCAGCGCCCCAGTGCACCATGCTGAGGAACTGATCTGTGGTCAGAGTGCCAGCGTGAGGACCTCCATTAAAAAGAGTGGTTTCTAATTTTTGGACGCTATAACACGCGATACTGCACGTTTCATTGTGCTGTGGTCTTTTGTTAGGATTTGGATGGAAACAAAAGGGTTAAGTTGAGTGAAATATCACTGGGATTCTAACTGGTATTTTAGTAGATATGGCTAAGTGTGCTGTCCTGTTGGTTAGGGCTTCAAGAGCTGAGGAGAAGGCCTGATGTATTAGATTACAATACATAGATCAGCCAATCACGCTTTGATTTCAAATAGATGGAACCAATTTTACTTCTGAGAGTTCTAGATATTTCATTGACTGTGCAGCAGCCTAATCAGCGGGTCGTTAGGAATAGAAACATGTTTTTGTCCAATTCAGTCCAGTTTAACTTTATTGCCTTAATTATAGGGAAGTATAAGTAAAAGCTTATATGCTACACTGCCAAAAGTATTGGCTCGTCTGTCTTCACACGCATATGAACTTGAGTGATGTCCCATTCTTAATCCATAGAGTTTAATATGATGTCGGCCCAACCTTTGCAGCTATAACGGCTTCAGCTCTTCTGGGAAGGCTCTCCACACGGTTTAGGAGAGTGTTTATGGGAATGTTTAACAGTTTTTCCAGAAGAGCATTAATGAGGTCAGACCCTGATGTTGGACAAGAAGGTCTGGCTCACAGTCTCCGCTCATCCCAAAGGTGTTCTACCAGGTTGAGGTCAGGACTCTGTGCAGGTCAGTCAAGTTCTTCCTCACCAAACTCTCTCCTCCATGTCTTTATAGCGCTGCTTTAAGCACTGGTGTGGAGTCATGTTGGAACAGGAAGTTTATGGGAATGTTTGACCGTTCTTCCAGAAGCACACTAGTGAGGTTAGACACTGATCTCCGCTCCAGCTTCACTCAACCACCAAACCCAAACTCGTCCATGGGCTTGCCATACGGAGAAGAGTGATTGGTCACTCAAGAGAACACGGCTTTACATCACCGCATCTGACACTTTGCATAGCACTTGGTGATGCAATGCTTAGATGCAGCTGCTCGGCTGTGGAGACCCATTCCATGAAGCTCTCTATGCTCTGCTCTTGAGCTGATCTGAAGACCACGTGAAGTTTGGAGGTCTGTGGTAATTGACTCTATAGAAAGTTGGTAACCTCTGCACACTATGCTCCTCAGCATCCACTGACC
The DNA here is from genome assembly GCA_021613375.1 of Megaleporinus macrocephalus. Lineage (NCBI taxonomy): Eukaryota > Metazoa > Chordata > Actinopteri > Characiformes > Anostomidae > Megaleporinus > Megaleporinus macrocephalus. The sequence continues at coordinate 8,467,727 of CM038708.1, forward strand.
CGCTCTGTCATTTAACATGGCTGAGTTGCTGTCGTTCCCAATCACTTCCACTTTGTTTTAACACCACTGACAGTCCACTGTGGAATATTTAGTAGTGAGGAAACTTCACCACTGGACTTGCACAGGTGGCGTCCTATCACGGTACCACGCTGGAGTTCACTGAGCTCCTGAGAGCGACCCATTCTTTCACTAATGTGTGTAGAAGCAGTCTGCATGACTAGGTACTTGGTTTTATACACCTGTGGCCATTGAAGTGATTGGAACACCTGAATTTAATGATTTGAATGGATCAGTAAATATTTTTGTCAATAGTGTGAATATGTACGGTAAACACAAGACTAGAAAATTTAATATAAAGAAAGACATTGGACAGACAAGACAATGAGAATGTGAAACCTCAACTTTTGTAAAGTATGACTGTATTGAGGACACTTCTTCTGGGGTTATAGTATATGTGTGAAAGATGGAAGATGCAACCTTATAAGGACGCTTGACTATTTGTGTTTTTTTTTGTAATTTGACCAAACTGTAGCTTTTAAAATAAAAAGAGGCCAAAGCTGATATGATGACGTACTGAGGTTTCGGTTAAAGTGGGTTGAGGTGGAGCACAGCAGCATTTACATACAGTCTTATAGGAGCTCATGGAGACACCCCACAAAGAGAGCTATACAAACTAGTGTGCGTATGTGTGTGTATAGCGGAGGGATTTCTTGGAAAAGGCTTGCTCTGGACCGTAACCACCTGGCTCCATTACATCAGGCCAAAAGGTCTCGCAAAGGTCTCATGCAGTCATGCGGAAAAGACTAAACCATCTGGACACGCCCCCCTACAGCACGGCCAGGTGCCATCAGCTCACCATCACATCCGTAGATAATATCCGAGGCTACTTGAAACAGTGTTAGTGAGCGTGAGCAGTGAGCTGCATGTAAAGAGGAATTTTATGCATAGAATTCCTGCATAATTCAGTGGCTTATATGTAAAAAGTCATGGATTGTTGTGGAATGCTCTGTTGAGATGGATTCAGATCTTCTTTACAGTGGAGGTGATAGTAACCTGAGGTCATCATGTGTCCAATACAAATATAGACATTTTACATACTGTAAAAACCACCAGTGAACTTACACAAGTCTTTTTTGAAGTTGTAAAGCTTCAAGTAGCCCTTAGCTTAGTGCTAACCAAGTACTAAAATACTATAGGGATGCTAGCAGACATTAGAGTTTTAACATATCAGCTCAAATGAGCTTGAAGGCCCAGCTCAGCTCTTCAGGGAGCTAAATGATTCTCCTATAGCATTACTTCAAAGAAGCCTTTAAGATTTGACGCTACATGACCAACACGAACATGCTCACTCTAATGTCTTGGTGGACCTTTCATTAGCTTGGATTATGGTGTGCATTCTCTGTGGCTTTGTTTTGACAAGCTTACCAGTTTTTCTTTTGACTCTTAACTTTTTTATTTTTTCTGTCCTTTTATTTATCCAATTTCGGTTTTATATTTTGTTTTATTATCATCATTTACTTTCTTCATTTTTTATTTTTTTTTTTGTATTTCATTTTAAAATCTTTTTATTTCATTGTTTTTGTATTTTTAGCTTGCCCACTTAAACTTTTATTTTGAATTATTTAATTCCTAATTCAATTCTTATATTGTCTGCCTGTTTTTCTAATATTTTTATCATTGCATCTTATGTTTTACTCATGAAGTTCTTTATTTTAGCTTTCTTGATAAAATATTGATTCTAATTTTTAAGTTTTAAATGCTTGGATGCATTGTAAATGAGGGTTACCCTGAATGTATTACTGAGGGAAAATAAAGGTTGATTGATTGATTATGCGTTTATTTGTCTATGTCTAGGGTTGTGTTATGCTGACTTTACACTCTAAATGCTTTTCAAGCGATTTTACTGTCGCAGACAAATTTCCAGTGTTGGAATAAAATCTTGAGGGTCTTGCTGGAGTTGAGTCGATTGTCATCTCGATGGTTTAGTTGAAGGTGGTCAAGACTGCAGGTTTAAGTCAGTCTTGTTTCTCGTCCGAGCGTTCTGATAAAATCAAACGTGTTTAATTTTATTATCGTAAGTCTGAAGTCTTGGCTCACGCAAATAGAGACGTGAACATTGTCAGTAACCAATAGGAGAGCTCTGTTCACCACCAAACGCAAGCTGCAAGGAGCGCGAGCGAGCAGTACTGTCTGCTGGGTATAGAAGTTGGACATGGAGGGGAGTCCGGCAAGGGTTTGGAAACTGAGGTTCTCCAGGACTGTACTAAAGGAGGAGAAACCGATGAAGCTGTGGAGTGAGCTGTGGAGTGAGCAAGAGTGCCTCTTTGATGTGTCGCTAAAACCCTCGAAATTCATGCTGAGTATGCTATGCTAAAACACAGCTGAACGGGGCTACAGTTACAATTAGCCTACCAGAGAACCGTACATGTTATCATATAAATGAGAAATAAAAATAATAATAAGGAAAGACCCCCAGTCTTTGCAAAATCATAGCCTGTGACTAGTCTGTGACTAAAAATCTGTGACTAGTCTTTAGACCTGAGAGGGAGTCTTTTCAGATTCTTCTAGTGTATGGTCAGCATTAGTGTTTGGCTGAGGTCTTGTATCGTAGATGGAAGAGTCGAACCACTCAGTAAAGCCTTCTCCAGCACAACCCATAGACTTTCTATGGAGGTCAGGTCAGGAGTCTGTGGTGATCAGTTCATGTGTGAATATGATGTCTTAAACTGTCTTTCACAATCCAAGCTTGATGAATCTCAGCATTGTTGTCTAGGATCATGCTCAGCGGAAAAAAACTGATTTGATGGGAATCACCTGGTCATTCAGTACATTCAGGTCATCTGCTGACTTCACATGAAATTAACTGAGCCTCTATCTGACCAACTGAAGCCCCCCAAATCACAACACTGCTTCCAGAGCTTGTACAGTGGGAACTATGCGTATACTATACTACATATGTTTCCATTTTTATCGCTTTGATGCACAACCTGGGTCAAAAGTGACCCGATTGAGATTTTATTTTCTATATTCTTCGCAATCAATTCAAATTTTTGCATCACTTCTAACACACAACATGGAACACACAGAATTAACCCTTATGTGTTCACTATGGACACAGTCAGAATTAAATCATTCTCAATAGTTTATTGGTCCACATTGGACAACGTCTGGATCCAGACCCGGACCGCGGTTTGCCTATTAGTGACCTCTGGTCTAGTGGTCAGCACTGTCTCCTCACATTAAGATGATCTGGGTTGGATTCCCGGTCCGGGTGGTTCTGTGTGGAGTGTGTATGTTCTCCTCGTGCTTGAGTGAGTTACTCCAGGTACTCCAGTTTCCTCACACAGTCCAAACACATGCATGTTGGTTTGACTGGTCACTCTATACTGCCCGTAGATGTGAATGTGTGCATGAGTGAGTGTGTGTTGGCCATGCGATGGACTGGCAACCTGTCCCTGGTGTACCCCGCCTTTGCCCAATGAGGCTGGGATTGGCTCCAGCCCCCCCTGTGACCCCAACGAGCGGGATAAAGCAGATGATGGATGGATGGATGGATGGATAGTGCTATAGACATGGAGACCCATGGTTCCCATCACCATCACTGTAGACATCTGCATTGTGACGGAAGTATGCAGACGGGTTGTGAAACGTGAGGAATCCTGTTTAATGTCGTGTCGCAACATTTGTATGCAATAGCTGCAAGTAATTCATTCAGTTGGACCATGTAAACGAGAGAGAGAGAGAGAGAGAGAGAGAGAGCGTGTTCCTACGTCTCAGAGAAAACAGGCTTTACGTAAGTGATTACACGTGTAGCAGAGACGGACTGACAGCCCTGCATTCGGGCAGTACAGAGATCTGTGGCACTAAGAGAAATGAGCCTCTTGCCAGATTATAATTACATAACTGCAGCTCCAGGCCCGAGGGCCCGAGCAAGAACTGCACAGAAATCAAAAGAGAGCACTTTTTTATCACTCCAGTTTAATTTTCAATTAAGATACCAAGTTTAAAGTGTGCAGCCGTATAGCCTTCATTTCCGGGCGACGGTATCTCTTCTACTCTTCCTCTGAGAAGAAGCAGAGAGGCCGTCTTATAGACAAGCGTTCACTACCCAAGCAGGCCGACGCTGGATCTTAGAGCTGACAGTCACGTGGAGCCGAGAAGCAATCAGACTCCACTCACCAGCGAAGGTTGCACTTGAAAGTGGAGTTGAGGAGCTCAATCCATGTGTGAAGCTTTAGATTAAAATGTCTGCTGGCTTTAAGTGACCATGTACCTTAGTTATCATTAAAGTCCAAAGATTCCATTTTCTGCTGACCTGCAACAACTCAAATATCAGATATTGAGCACTGCTATCTTTGGTTTCCCAAAGACGACAACAAAAAGTCATATGTCATTGGATAGTGAGCATAATGTTCAATAATCCTGTAAAGTTTAAAGCCAGTATCTCTTATTTTCACCAAGTTATTGGCTCTAAATTTTCTGGCTCTCTAAATCTCCACCATTACCAAGACCATCTAGGGTGCGGATACAAATTTTCAAAGATTCTGTGGTTTGTATCTCTGGTTCCCAGAAGGGTAGCAACATCATCCAGGGCTTGCCATGCTCTGCTGGCCTGTGGAGTTTAGTTTTGTCATATATATATATATATATAGTGTATATATGTGACAAAGCCATATATATATTAGATATTATATTATATATTAAATATTGTGATAATGTGTTTAGTAATACTGTATCGATTCTCAAAAACACATTATTGATTATTAATTAACAGATTACATGCAAAGATTCCTGGCAGACAGTGAATCATTATGTGTTGTGTTTAAACCAGTAGATGGCAGTGTTGTAATCCGTTTTCAGCTCCACTCCAACATTAACAAGCAGCACAAGGACGCAATTCTAATGTCAGCACTGGCCAACCTCTTCATATAGTGGTGTGTTTTAGTAGTAGGATGTAAATAAACACAATATCACTTTTCTTCCAATATCGCAATACATTGAATCGTGACCCGCATATCACGATACATATCGTATCGCCAGATACATGCCAATACACAACCCTAATATATATATATATATATATATATATATATATATATATATATATATATATATATATATATATATATATATATATATATATATATATAAGCCCTTAGGCCCTTAAGCAAAACCTGTTGATAACTCTGCAGTCACTCTCCATACTCCAGCTATAGACTGAAGGTGTTGGTCTACAGGAACAGAGGTAAGCATGACACGGGATGACTCAGCAGGATCTGGGAAATCATCTATCTCGAAGTCATTACGGCCCATTACATGCTTAGAACGCTAAGCGAAGTTAACGGCGCTCCTTATACTCAATGACTCATCTTCCTCTCTCGCACGGCCTTCACTCCTCATTTCCTCCGCATCCCCAAATCCTCCATATCAAATCACCTCCACAAAGGAAGCTTTAGCAGCAGCTGTCACAGCTGTCAGAGCCGCGACACCGGAGGGTTCAAAGTGATGTCAAAGGGGCTGTTGTAACCGATTAACATTTCCACACAAGTAGAAGAGCTCAAACAGCTCTTCTGACTTCGCTTTGTACCTTTTTCATCTTTGGTAAGTGGGATCTGCCCCCAGTTGTATTGTGGAGCACCGGACCTGCAGTAGAGTTGTAGGCCACCTCTGGTCACCTGTGAGCCTCTGAATTTATATTTGTTTAAAGCTGATAGATATCAGTGGACAGTAGGGGTTGAGCAGACTGGTCAGCGATGATGCTTTACTGACAACATGGACACCTCTGAGAAGACCACATGTGAGGGGCCTGGAGATTTGGACCTGTATCCCCAGATCAGATATTGAGTCAAGTCAGCACTTTTTACAACGATGTTGTCACAAAGCAGCTTTGCAGGAGTTCAAAAGCATGGAAACATGAAGTCATAACACTTTATCCACTGTGAGCAAGCCAGAGGCAACGGTGGCAAGAACAACTCCCTCAACTGGAGGAAGAAACCTTGGGAGGAACCAGACTCTCAAGCAGAGACCCATCCTCCTCTGGTGGAACAGTATTTACAGTTTATTAAACTAAAGCTGAGTCTGAAGGTAAAAGCTTTAGAAGCTGTACAGGTGCTACATCAGGTGGATGATACAGTGATGCAGTCAAGGATGGAGCAAATAGCATGAATGGAGAAGAGAGCTGGTTGGTGCTGGGTGTATTCGGCGGGACAGGTGGGTGGTTGTTACCTTGGAAAGAGAAAAGAGACAGAGTTAGGTCTGGTGTTGGGTTAGTACAGAGACAGAGTTAGTTCTGGTTTAGGTTAGTACAGAGACAGACTTAGTTCTGGTTTGGGTTAGTACAGAGACAGACTTAGTTCTGGTTTAGGTTAGTACAGAGACAGACTTAGTTCTGGTTTAGGTTAGTACAGAGACAGAGTTAGCTCTGGTTTGGGTTAGTACAGAGACAGAGTTAGCTCTGGTTTAGGTTAGTACAGAGACAGAGTTAGTTCTGGTTTAGGTTAGTACAGAGACAGAGTTAGGTCTGGTGTTGGGTTAGTACAGAGACAGACTTAGTTCTGGTTTAGGTTAGTACAGAGACATACTTAGTTCTGGTTTAGGTTAGTACAGAGACAGTTAGTTCTGGTTTGGGTTAGTACAGAGACAGAGTTAGTTCTGGTTTGGGTTAGTACAGAGACAGTTAGTTCTGGTTTAGGTTAGTACAAAGACAGAGTTAGTTCTGGTTTGGGTTAGTAAAGAGACAGAGTTAGTTCTGGTTTGGGTTAGTACAGAGACAGAGTTAGTTCTGGTTTAGGTTAGTACAGAGACAGTTAGTTCTGGTTTAGGTTAGTACAGATACAGAGTTAGTTCTGGTTTGGGTTAGTAAAGAGACAGAGTTAGTTCTGGTTTGGGTTAGTACAGAGACAGAGTTAGTTGTGGTTTGGGTTAGTACAGAGACAGAGTTAGTTGTGGTTTGGGTTAGTACAGAGACAGAGTTAGTTCTGCTTAGGTTAGTACAGAGACTGTTAGTTCTGGTTTAGGTTAGTACAGAGACAGAGGTAGTTCTGGTTTAGGTTAGTACAGAGACAGTTAGTTCTGGTTTGAGTTAGTACATATACAGAGTTAGTTCTGGTTTGGGTTAGTACAGAGACAGAGTTAGTTCTGGTTTAGGTTAGTACAGAGACAGAGTTGGTTCTGGCTTAGGTTAGTACAGAGACAGAGTTAGTTCTGGTTTAGGTTAGTACAGAGACAGTTAGTTCTGGTTTAGGTTAGTACATATACAGAGTTAGTTCTGTTTAGGTTAGTACAGAGACCGAGTTAGTTCTGGGTTAGGTTAGTACAGATACAGAGATCTGATTATAAACAGAATGAACTAAATGGAGAGAAGCTGCACAAGGGCATCATCTAGAGGAAACAGTAATGCAGTTCTGGTTTAGGTTAGTACAAAGACAGAGTTAGTTCTGGTTTGGGTTAGTACAGAGACAGAGTTAGTTCTGGTTTGGGTTAGTACAGATACAGAGTTAGTTCTGGTTTGGGTTAGTACAGATGCAGAGTTAGTTCTGGTTTGGGTTAGTACAGATACAGAGTTAGTTCTGGTTTGGTTTAGTACAGAGACAGAGTTAGTTCTGGTTTAGGTTAGTACAAAGACAGATTTAGTTCTGGTTTACGTTAGTACAGAGAAATAGTTAGTTCTGGTTTAGGTTAGTACAAAGACAGAGTTAGTTCTGGTTTGAGTTAGTACAGAGACAGAGTTAGTTCTGGTTTAGGTTAGTACAGAGACAGAGTTAGTTCTGGTTTAGGTTAGTACAAAGACAGAGTTAGTTCTGGTTTGAGTTAGTACAGAGACAGAGTTAGTTGTGGTTTGGGTTAATACAGAGACAGAGTTAGTTCTGGTTTAGGTTAGTACAGAGACAGAGTTAGTTCTGGTTTGGGTTAGTACAAAGACAGAGTTAGCTCTGGTTTGGGTTAGTACAGAGACAGAGTTAGTTCTGGTTTAGGTTAGTACAAAGACAGAGTTAGCTCTGGTTTAGGTTAGTACAGAGACAGAGTTAGTTCTGGTTTAGGTTAGTACAGAGACAGAGTTGGTTCTGGCTTAGGTTAGTACAGAGACAGTTAGTTCTGGTTTAGGTTAGTACATATACAGAGTTAGTTCTGTTTAGGTTAGTACAGATACAGAGTTAGTTCTGGTTTAGGTTAGTACAGATACAGAGTTAGTTCTGTTTAGGTTAGTACAGATACAGAGTTAGTTCTGGTTTAGGTTAGTACAGATACAGAGATCTGATTATAAACAGAATGAACTAAATGGAGAGAAGCTGCACAAGGGCATCATCTAGAGGAAACAGTAATGCAGTTCTGGTTTGGGTTAGTATAGAGGATAAGAAGCACTGCTGTCTTTGATTTTCTAAAGACTACAACAAAAAGTCACAAGTCATTGGACAGTGAAGGTAATGCTTAATAATCCTGTAAAGTTTGAAGTCAGTATCTCTTATTTTTACCAAGTTATTGTGCTCTGAATCTCCACCATTACCAAGCCTGCCTAGGGTGCACCTAAGTAGGATACAAACTTTCAAAGATTCTTTGGCCCGTATCTCTGGTTCCCTGAAGGCTAGCAGTGTCATCCATGGCTTGTTGGAAAGGGTACGCCACACACTATTGGCTTTGTCAGAGGTTCTTAAAGTCTTTGGACAGCAACAGCACAAAACCTCAGCAGATGTGTGTAGGGTGATTGATAGTTTTGGTATAAAAACAAAATGCCTATTTCTGTGCTTTGGATATTGTGATGCCTGCTTTGTATCACCAACACCAATGTCTACTCTGAAGGACTTTGTTATTATCTCAACCACTGGATTGTACAGAACATGTAAAAGCAGCTAAAATACGGAGAAATTTGAAATGAGTCTAAATTTTGGAGAAATTTTTAAAAAATCAGAATTTTGCACTTAATTTCTGTCTTAACACGATTAATTTGTTTATAGAGCGACATTGTAAACAAAATGACAACCTTCTTAATTCCCCTTGAGGAAAACAAAGCTGGCTTTAAAGCATATTTAAACTTTTCATCTCTGGAGAGTCATGTAAGAAGGAAACAACAACAGAAGGTCTTGAATAACAAGCTGCAGTGCTTGAGGGGTCAGAGAGAGAGCGAGAGAGAGAGAGTGAGAGAGAGAGAGTGAGAGAGAGAGAGAGAGAGGGAGGGAGAGAGAGAGAGAGAGAGAGAGAGCGAGAGAGAGAGAGTGAGAGAGAGACAGAGGGAGGGAGAGAGAGAGAGAGAGAGAGGGAGGGAGAGAGAGAGAGAGAGAGAGGGAGGGAGAGAGAGAGAGAGAGAGAGAGAGAGAGGGAGGGAGAGAGAGAGAGAGAGAGAGAGATACCAACACATTCTGCTTTTCCTTATGAATGGATGTGGCACTGCTCAGCCGAGTCTGCAGAAAGCAGAGACAGTCTTACGCAACTGGGCGCTTCACGCGGGTCATGTGACGGGGCATCTGGGTGGCGGTGATGCGGCATGTGGCTCGAGGCATGTTCAGGTCATGCGTCAGAAAGCATGGGCTCTTATTCAAGACGTAAAAAAGCACGGCTCCAGCGGGACTCGTCCTCCCAGGGGCGACGTGGGAGAGGTGAATGAATAAGATTATTCAGTATTACACAGCGCTGTGTTAAATTAAACTATAGATTATGGGGCTGTTAGGTGTTTTGTGTTGAGTGTAGAATAATGTAATGCTAGATATGAAAGCTCATTAGCAGTGAGCCAGTTCTCTGTAGTGCAGCCTGGCCATGTTGTCCCTGGGTGAACATTTTAGTGATGTTAGTACGGTGGTGTAGTGGTTAGTAAGGTGGTGTAGTGGTTAGTATGGTGGTGTAGTGGTTAGTAAGGTGGTGTAGTGGTTAGTATGGTGGTGTAGTGGTTAGTATGGTGGTGTAGTGGTTAGTACGGTGGTGTAGTGGTTAGTACGGTGGTGTAGTGGTTAGTTTGGTGGTGTAGTGGTTAGTACGGTGGTGTAGAGGTTAGTATGGTGGTGTAGTGTTTAGTACGGTGGTGTAGAGGTTAGTATGGTGGTGTAGAGGTTAGTATAGTGGTGTAGTGGTTAGTTTGGTGGTGTAGTGGTTAGTATGGTGGTGTAGTGGTTAGTACGGTGGTGTAGTGGTTAGTATGGTGGTGTAGTGGTTAGTATGGTGGTGTAGTGGTTAGTACGGTGGTGTAGTGGTTAGTTTGGTGGTGTAGTGGTTAGTATGGTGGTGTAGTGGTTAGTATGGTGGTGTAGTGGTTAGTACGGTGGTGTAGAGGTTAGTATGGTGGTGTAGTGGTTAGTACGGTGGTGTAGAGGTTAGTATGGTGGTGTAGAGGTTAGTATGGTGGTGTAGTGGTTAGTACGGTTGGTGTAGTGGTTAGTACGGTGGTGTAGTGGTTAGTACGGTGGTGTAGTGGTTAGTACGGTGATGTAGTGGTTAGTATGGTGGTGTAGTGGTTAATAAGGTGGTGTAGTGGTTAGTATGGTGGTGTAGTGGTTAGTACGGTGGTGTAGAGGTTAGTACGGTGGTGTAGTGGTTAGTACGGTGGTGTAGTGGTTAGTACGGTGGTGTAGTGGTTAGTACGGTGATGTAGTGGTTAGTACGGTGGTGTAGTGGTTAGTACGGTGGTGTAGTGGTTAGTACGGTGGTGTAGTGGTTAGTATGGTGGTGTAGTGGTTAGTACGGTGGTGTAGTGGTTTGTATGGTGGTGTAGTGGTTAGTATGGTGGTGTAGTGGTTAGTACGGTGGTGTAGTGGTTAGTACGGTGGTGTAGTGGTTAGTATGGTGGTGTAGTAGTTAGTATGGTGGTGTAGTGGTTAGTATAGTGGTGTAGTGGTTAGTACGGTGGTGTAGTGGTTAGTATGGTGGTGTAGTAGTTAGTACGGTGGTGTAGTGGTTAGTACAGTGGTGTAGTGGTTAGTATGGTGGTGTAGTAGTTAGTACGGTGGTGTAGTGGTTAGTATAGTGGTGTAGTGGTTAGTACGGTGGTGTAGTGGTTAGTATGGTGGTGTAGTAGTTAGTACGGTGGTGTAGTGGTTAGTACAGTGGTGTAGTGGTTTGTACGGTGGTGTAGTGGTTAGTATGGTGGTGTAGTGGTTAGTATGGTGGTGTAGTGGTCAGTATGGTGGTGTAGTGGTTAGTATGGTGGTGTAGTGGTTAGTACGGTGGTGTAGTGGTTAGTATGGTGGTGTAGTGGTTAGTACGGTGGTGTAGTGGTTAGTATGGTGGTGTAGTGGTTAGTATGGTGGTGTAGTGGTTAGTATGGTGGTGTAGTGGTTAGTACGGTGGTGTAGTGGTTAGTACGGTGGTGTAGTGGTTTGTACGGTGGTGTAGTGGTTAGTATGGTGGTGTAGTGGTTAGTATGGTGGTGTAGTGGTGGTTCTGTGTGGAGTGTGTATGTTCTCTCTGTGTTTGAGTGGGTTACTCCGGTTTCCTCACACAGTCCAATCACATGCATGTTAGGATCCTCACTCACTCTAAACTGCCCGTAGGTGTGATTGTGTGTGTGCATGTTGGTCATATAATGGACTGGTGACCTGTCTATGGTCATTAGGTCTTCGCCCAATGACGCTGGGATTGGCACCCTCACTAGCGGGACAAGGGGAAGATAATGGATGGATGTTTCTGAAATGCTCACAGTACAAATAAGATTTAAGTAAAAAATGGAAATTTTTAAACCAAATTAATACAATTTCAACATAAAAGGATAAATAAATAAATAAATTTAAAATAGTGAAAGAAATGGAATTATAAAAAGTAGTAAAGTAAATAAATAAAAAAACAATAATAGAATTGAAATAAAGTATAATAACTGGATAAAATGAAATAATAATAAGAAAAAAGTTCAAATAGATATATGATGAATGTGAATAAACATATAAAATATATTATAAATAATAAATAATAACAATAAACAATAATACACAATTGTATGTGTTTCTGTGTATATATATATATATATATATATATATATATATATATATATATATATATATATATACACATTTATACTGGCAACTTAACAGTAGAGGGGAAAACTTACTTTACTGTTAATGTCAATGGAACCAGAAATTTGGGGTCACTTTGGAGCATTTCTATTGGTCCATCCATCATTAAATTTTTAAACAATGTAAAGAGCATCAGTCATGTTCCAATAAAATATATATATATATATATATATATATATATATATATATATATATATATATATATATATATATATATATATATATATATTCCTTTATTTGTTTGAAATATAAATTAGATTAAAATTCTGTAATTCCAGTATCAGAGTGTTATCGAATTACAGAATTTTTATCTAATTCATATTTTAAATATAGTGCGCTGCATGGAAGGTACATGACGTTGGTTCTTGGGCCCCTCTCCACCGTCCTTTAAGCCCAGAGACATCAGTCTCTCTCAGCCAGCTGCTGCTGTTTCATGTCTGAAGCCCTCCAGCGTCCACCGTGCTTCACCTCCCAGATGTCCAGCCAAACAGCATCAGAGAAATATACAAACCTGCTCAGTTTCAGCAGAGCAAACCACTTTCCACACACGTCACAGAGAACGTACGCCATTACTCACGTCAGGAGAGGGGCTCAGGAGTCGTAACCCACCACAGCAGAGTAGACCATATCAAACAATTAGACTCGGAGCGTTTCCAGCTCCAGGAGGAAGCTCTCCTGGACAGATCAGGTCAGCCTGAGACTGACGTGTTCTAAACTCCTGTGTGAATGAACGATTACGATGTAAACAATGTAAATGTTATAATGTTCTGATTGGCTGCCCTGTTTTGTGCCTTTTATAAAAGCAGGAGACTGAAATGTGGAACAAGCGGTTCAGTTTGTACAGACTGGGATCTTCAGGGACATTAAGGGAAAATAATTCTTAGCGGCTAATTTTGGATCAGTTGATTCTTCTGAGCGTTTCTGTGATCCGTCTGCTTCCTGACCCGCAGGAACAGCATAACGTTTAAAAAACGTTTAATAATAATAATAATAATAATAATAATAATAATAATAATAATAATAATAAATTAATAATAATAATATTAATAATAATAAATAGCATGAATAAGTTATACTTATATAGCGACTTTCACATACCCAAGGAGGCCGTACAATTAGAGAAAACAGAGAAAGACTATTAGGTGAGATCTGAAGAAGGAAAGAGAGGAAGAGGAGCAAAAAGGTTCCAGAATGTGGGGGCAGCAACACTAACAGACCTGCCACCCACAGAGGATAGTCTAAACCTAGGAACAGCCAGAAGACCAGGATCAGAGGAGCTCAGCTTGGGTGGTGACGGGTCTTGAGGATGTAGAAGAGCAGGCAGATCAGTAGGTGAAGGCCAGGCAGGACTTTAAAGGTCAACAGTAGGAGTTTATAGTGGATGTGTCCTTGAACTGGTAGCCAGTGTGGCTAGTGGGACATATTGGAGGGGCAGTCGTGGACTAGAGGATAGGAAACCAGTCTTGTGACCAGAAGGTTGCTGGTTCAATCCCATGAACCAACAGCGCATGACTGAAGTGCCCTTGAGCAAGGCACCTAACCCCTGACTGTTCCCTGGGCTCTGTGGTAGGGCTGCCCACGTGTGTGTGTGTGTGTGTGTGTGTGTGTGTGTGTGTGTGTGTGTGTGTTTACAGTGCATGGATGGGTTAAATGCAGAGATGTTGAATCCCCCTCTGGGATCAATAAACTATCTATCTATGAAGGACAGTGATGGGGGGTGATGTGGGCACTAAAAGTTCATCTGATTCTCTGTATACTTTATTACTCTGTTCTTTAATGATCAGGACCCCCACAGGACCACCACAGAGCAGGTACTATTAGGGAGGTGGATCATTCTCAGCACTGCAGTGACACTGACATATCGGTGGTGTGTTAGTAGAGTGTGTTGTGCTGATGTGAGTGGATCAGACTGCTGGAGTGTTTAAACACCTCAGGGTCACTATCCAGACAGCAGTGTCCTGTGGGCGGCGTCCTGTGTCCACTGATGAAGAACTAGAGGAACACAAACTGTGCAGCAGCAGATGAGCTACTGTCTCTGACTTTACATCTACAAGGTGGACCAGCAAGTAGTAGGAGTGTCTAATAGAGTGGACAGTGAGTGGACACAGCAGCATTACTGTGCTAAGAATTATCCACTCACCAAATAGTATCTGCTCTGTGGTGGTCCTGTGGGGGTCCTGATCAGAGTAATAAAGTATACAGAGAATCAGATGAACTACAGTCTGTAAGTGGAGCTCCTGTATGGTCAGAGGAGCTGATACAGTGGATGGTGTGTGGTTTTAATCTTATAGCTGATTGGTGTATATACTGTAGTCTTAGGCTGGAATCACTCCAACTTGGCTTCCGTGCATCGAGTGCATGGAGCGGGAAGCCGATGGTCCATTCAGAAACTCATTTATTAAACAAAATCAAGGACAATTTGATTATCCATGAAATCGACCCCTCTGAGTTGGCTTTGAAACCATCATGAGCTTCAGCGTTCTGTCCCTGGACCGCCATCACTAGTCCTTCAGCCTTTTGATGTGTTGGAGCTGAAGTTGGGATCGCTGAGTGCACCATCAAAGGCGCGCTGCCCCGAAATGACCTGACTGCAGCCGGATTACAATTCCGCTGGGCTCCTCGCTATCGGGCCCGGGCTCCGACCTCGTTTCCCTGCCCGGGACTGATAGCGGAGCTGCGGTTCTGCTGGTGGCGGATGTGGACGAGCAGCTCTGTAAGGAACAGTACGTACAGCGCCTCTGCTGTTGTGCTAAGCCGTTAAGCCGTCCCGTCGGGAGGGCACTGATACAGTTTCAAGTGATGCTCCTGAAGGAGACACCTACCTGCAGAACTCACGGCACAGCCCGGAAATTAGGATCTGCTCATGCCGTGCAGTAATTAGCCCAAATTCTTAATTCCTCCCACAACTGTGCACACGCTGGTAGGTTTTCAAAACATGGGCTTGTCTTGAGAGATCTTCAGCTCACGCTACGATGCACTGGGGGCTTCTTACTGGGCTGCTTTACATCTGAAACTGTCTATTCCAGACTGATACCAACAGGAATTAGTGGACAGCCCCCAGTAAACAGATATACACTACTGTGAGAAGGTCTGAGGTCCTTAAGCTGATTGTTTAAAAGCCTTCATCCTTCAATAAGTGTATATTCACCAGTAAGAACAGCAGATCTGATTAGAACAGATGTACATAATCATACATACAATACAAAGTAACATGAATATCTTATTGTGAGAGAAGTAGATCAGATCTTAAGCTCCAGTTTGAAGAACAAAGTTAGGTTCCAGATTTCTCCTGGACGCCCCAGACATTGTATGAATGTGTTCAGTTCCTTCAGCAGCAATCCTTTTTTAAATTATTTTTTTAATATAGTTTATTTTGAAGAACAGATACAGGTCATACAAAACAAGGCATGGTTGAATCTTCATTTTTAAACAAAGTAGGACCCACAACACCCAACCCACCACATAGCACCCACACCCCACCCCACCCCAAACTCCACAGTGAACACATAAGAGGTAATTCTGAGCCATGCTGTGTGTTAGAAGTCAGTGATATAAACATGATGTTTATTAAAAAGTAAATAAATACAACTGAAATATGTATTTGTGATGATCAGAAGTAATCAGAAGTAAATCAGGGAAATCATGAAAGCTTGAATGATCAAATTAATTGATTGTGAAGAATATAGAGAATAAAATCTTAGCCGGGTCACTTTTGAACCAGGCTGTGCATTAAAGGGTTAACAAGATCAGTATGATGCTGCCACCACCATGCTTCGCTGCTGGGATGGTGTGTTTCTATTACAATTAGATTTGTGCCACTTGGAATTTGCTCTGTTTGGTCTCATCTGACCTCAAAACTTTCTCCCACAGTTTAGCTGGGTCACTCTTATCCTTGTAAGACCATGTCATTCATTTTTGTCCTCTGGAAGGGACATAAGTCTAAGATATTTAAAAAACTAAATAAGCTAAACCTGATGTACCATGTGGAGGACATCCCGACCTTTCTAGTGATGTATCATGTGTGTCATTCACAACAGAAGTTCTGCTTTTTTTAAAAATGGCTCTCAGTAATCACATTTTATGGGAGCGAGAGAGATAAGCTGTCAGATAATATGTATTTGTTATGTTTCTAAAGCCTGTAATTGATCTGTTTTAGGTGTAAAACTGTTGTAGCTAGTTCTCAAAGCACTTTTTATTGATATTTACAAACATTTAATTACCTAACAGCATACTTTTTTTAAATGTCCTTCATAGTGGACATTGGGACTTACTAAATCTGGTTTTATATGAAATTAATTTTAATTAGTTTTTTTTTATTAAAGTAACGTTAACCTTTGTAATGGGTTATTTTTTGTTCCTGTTTATGTTCATATACAGGCAATTTGAAGTATTTCTTATATTGCCAAAAGTGGAAATGGTATCAAAAACGTAAACAATGTTTGTTTATATTTACATTATATTTTAGGATTGAGTTGGTGCTGATGTTGTAGAAGGGTTTATGGACTGATGCAGAACAGGAAACAAGAAATATGGCATCAACAATATCCTGTTGCCCACTATAGAAAATAATTTAAAATGTTGAAATTACTTTATTTTTTCTGGGTCTCAGGAGGATATGAGAACCCTACATGCAGTAGTTCTTTAACCGGCCACCTCACCTGCACCTCTAGTCCAGTTTCAGACACTGAGCTCTGCAGCTGCTTCAAAGTGACTGCTGGCCTCTCCTTGGCTTCCCTCACAGGTCCATTTCATGCTCTCCGCAGGTCAAAGCCAATTGTAAGTCAATTGTATCCACTTTAGGTCAGCGTCTTTCATCTGTGTATATGTGGAGCCTCCACAGCACAGAGGCTGAGTACTTACATAAGCAGCATCTCTCAGTTACATTTGTTATGAACCGTCTGGAGTTCCATCACAGCCGTAACATAAAAGATGAACGGAGACCAAATTAATAAGCAACATTGTATTTCTTTAATTCACAATTATCTCAAATAGCTACAGGACACAGGACAAGCATCGGAGTGGGCCATGCCAAACAAACCAAAGTAACTACTGAATCCAGAACTCTACCCTACCTATCACCAAAAATAAAGAAAATATAAATAAATAAATAAATAAATAAATAAATAAATACAACTCTCTTACCCATGTCGCTCCTTAGACATATATAGCAATTTACAGAGCTAAACTAAACCAACCAGAGCAAATAATAAAATAAAATCAACGAAAAACTCACTCCCCAAGATGGGGAGGTCCCATCCACAATACAGACCACCAGAAACACTCACATCGATATTACAGAATATTCACATTTTATATCTTTGTCTAGGGGGGTGATTTACATAGCCCCTCCTCTTTTACCTTCTCAGTATACAGAAAGATATGTTTTTATCCAACCAGTCTCAGATGTCATCCTCAATAAACATGATTGTTGATGATGTCATTTGCATATCATTATTGTACAATACAGAAAACCCTCTTTCTCTCTGAGCTACTGCTGAGTTTCTGTCTTTCTGCTTATCTCTGTCTGGTTCTTCACAGCCCTCAAGGACGCAGCCTGAAACACAGACTCTATTCTTTCCAGCTATGAGTTTATTCTAAAATAGCTTTTCCCAAATTATCTAGAAATGGAGGGTCTGCTATCAACAGGTGGAGATGCATGAACAGGCCAGTGTTACCAACAAGGCCATGCTAACCCCTGCCTGGAGCGTTCAGGCCTCAGGGCTCAACTTAAGGTTGCTGCCCTGACATGAACTAGAGTTTCTGGCCTACAGGTCAGGCTGGGTATTAATTTTCTATAAATTAAAATTACGCCCCACAACTTACTCCCTATCTAACCCAAAACAAGAGATAAACAGACAACCCAAAAGAAAAGGCACCCACTCCCACACCCTGGTCTCCAACTAGATGAGAATAACTATTGTACTGGATAGTTCAGGTACTTCATTATATACTACCGCTCAAAGTTTAGGATCACTTTAGAATTTCATTTCATGCAATTTTCATGCAATTCACAAACAATACTGTTCATTTCACAATTAATATAAGTGTATCAGATGATTTTTAAAGAATAAAATGTTTGTATTAAAGTCTATTTTTATATAGAGGCTTATTTTACATATAGTTCTATTATCAGTAATTCTCAGTCCTCTGTCTAAATCTCCTGGTACGACCACCAATCCAAGTTAAGGATGTTATTGGACTAATTGGTTGTTTGGACACTCTTGCTCAATTGTGATGCACAGTTGAAAAACATTCTACTAATAAGTGAGTATAAAAGGGAACAACATTCTAGGTTAGTTTAGTATCTGAAGATCAGCAGTTGATGGTTTGCTGACCGACTCACAATGACCAGAAAGAAACAACTTTCTTTAGAGACCCGTCAGTCCATTGTTGTGTTAAGGAAGAAGATACTCCATTAAAACAAGAACATTTCACTGTGATCCCAAACTTTTGAGCGGTAGAGTACGTGCGCTGGAGATGAGTAATATAAAATACTGAGTCTCTAGATACAAACAAGTGTACGCTGCTACATTAAATAATCTATTTCAAGTACACCAGTCTTAAAGCTATAAATGCAACTAAAAGTTCGCCCCAAGCCACCATGGAGGAAAACCTCCCTGAAGACAGCGGTCCTGGGGATTAAATAGTCCAGCATGCAGGGTGGCCAATCAGATGCTAAATCACACACACACACACACACATATATATATATATATATATATATATATATATATATATATATATATATATATATATATATATATATATATATATATATATATATATATAGACTCACAAGGGGAGACCCCTCCTCCTCTGGTCAATCAGTATTTACAGTTTAATAAACTAAACACCAAAGAAAAGAGTCTCTGTTTGAAATCTGGATAGCAAAGCTTTAGAAGCTGCACAGGTAGAGGCAGTCTCTGACTGAGGCAGTCTTTGGCTGAGGCAGTCTCTGACTGAGTCTTTATAAAAAGTGGGAGTGAACTGAAACAGTCCCACCCTGTCTCAGTGGTGCTACATCTGGATCTGTACTTAGTCTTTCAGAGTGAAGGGGCTTTAATCTACAGTCGTTCTGAATCGTGGCTTCAGCTCTGACCTTGAACCAGTTTGGTAGAACCGACCATACAGCAGGGTCAGCAGAGGCTTTCAGAGGCGTGCTGTGGTGAAGAGAGGCTGCAGGTCGGTGATAAGAAAGGTGGTCCTTCTGTAGGGACAATAAGTGGAACAGTTGAGTATGGGCCCTTTAAAGCCTACGACAGCCTCGGCTTATGACATCACTCGTCCACCGCGGCCAATCAGCGGCTCCTGCTCGTTCTCTCGCTGATCTGGATCAGTCAGGCTGAAGCAGCTCGGCGGTGCAGTCAGAGCTCTTCACTGCGGGACCGCGAGCGCAGCGCTCGTTCAGCTCAGCTCAGCTCAGCTCAGCTCGGTTTGAAGCGTCTTCATTAAAGAGCCCTGATGAGGGTGGTCGCGGCGCGCGGGGGCGCCACGGTGGTGGGGGTGGTGTAGTGGGCGCGGTACGGTGCGTGCAGGTAGGAGAACCGGACAGCAGCAGCAACAGCGTTCAGTATCTTCATCATCTTCATCATCATCAGGCGCGTGTCTCCATGCTTAGCTCGGCGTGTAACCCCATGACGGAGCGCTGCTTCTTCCCGAAGCCCGAGCCTCCGCCGGCCAAGCGCAAGGGCTTCTGCCTGGCGCGCATGGTGAGCGTGAGCGGCCGGAAGGCGGCGGGCAACGCGCGCGCTCATCACGGAGGCGGTGGCGTTGGAGGAGGTGTTGGTGGTGGAGGAGGAGGAGGAGGAGGAGGTGGAGGGATGCCCTTCACCATCCACTGTCACATCGGCAAGGAGATCAAACACATCTGCAGCAACTGCAGCAGGAGCACCGGAGCGCAGGAGGGTGAGTGAGAGAGTGAGAGAGTGTGGGAGTGAGACATAGTGAAAGAGTGGATCTGGGGTCAAAACACATACATACATACATACATACATACACACACACACACACACACAAAAAGGCGCGCGTGCATGCGTACCCACCCACCCATTCACACTCACACACACATACACCACCCACCCATTCACACACACTCACACTCCTATAGACGCATGTACATCACTGAGCAGAGGCTGAACTGCTGGGGACGGGGTCGCACTGAGGCCCACCCTTAAAATCTCCTATACCGTCTTTTCTTATAGCGGCTCCTCAGCCAGGATTCAAAATGTGAAAATATCGCTGCGTCTGTTGTAAACATGCCCACCCACCCCCTAAAGGTGGTCGCGCGGTAGTGTCTGAGGGGATATTTCCTGAAGTAGAGTCCAGCGCACTCTTTGATGATGCACCTTGAAGGTGAAAGCATGTTTGAAAGACTACAAGTGCTTGAAGGTGGCCACTCATTATTAATTAATTAATTAATTAATTATTTCATGTTAGCTGTAAATGTTTAGCCTAGTTTAGTTAAGAAGCTCTCACTAATGTAGAGAGGTTTCCAGCATAAAAGTCCCTCCTGATGATGTACTTTGAAGGTGGAAGCATGTTTTGAAGTGTTTGAAGGTGGGCACTTTTTATTTATTTATTAATTAATTTATTAATTTATTTATTTATTGTTAGCTGTAAATGTTTTGGCTGATTTAATTAAGAAGCTCTCACTAATGTAGAGAGATTTACAGGATAAAAGTCCCTCCTGAGGCTGTATGTTGAAGGTGGAAGTGTGTTTTGAATGATTATAAGAGCTCGGGGGGCCGGTTTTCTAATTTTAGTGGGTGTCTTGTTTGCTATCTTGCCCAGTTTTAAAGTAAATTAGCAGATAAACCAACTTCAATTCATGCTATCAATAATATAGAGTGACTTTCAGAATAAAAGTCCCTCCTGATGATGTATTATGAGGTTTAAGTGTTTGGAGTTGACCACTTATTAATTTATTTATATTTTATTTATTCATTTTTTTGTTATCTGCTGATGTTTAAACTCATTTGGTAAAGAAACCAACTTAAATTCCTGCTGCCGCTAATTTAGAGGGCTTTCTGGGATAAAAGTCCCTCCTGGTGTGGACTATAAAAGCTGGACGGTGGGCGTTTTTCTCATTTTGCTGAAGGTTGGTGGGGTTGGTAGCGTGATGTCCTGATTTAAAGCCCCTCCTGATGAGGTATCTCGAAGGTGGTCTGAAAGATTACTTATTTATTTACACATTTATCCTGTTGATGTTTTGCTGGATGTCAACAGAATGAGCAACAAAACCGTATTATATCAGTCCTCTATCAGTAATTCAGAGGGCGTTTATTGGGTAGACCCCTCTGAAGGTGGAGGTATGTTTTGAAAGATTACAGGTGGTTTGGGGCTGCACTGTATTTGGTATGTGTATGTTTTTTTCTGTTTGGCTTATATTTAACTGAATTTTTAATTTTGTCCTGGTTTAAAGTCTAGTAAAGTCCTTTTCTGATGATGTATCTTATAAATGGAGAGCTTGGTGGTGGAAACTGAATTTCTTTTTACACGTTATGTTTTATTAATTTGCCGGCTGGCTAATTTTTAACTGAGTTATATATTTTTGATTTCTGAAGGTCTTAAAGTCAGAAGTATGTTTTGAGAGGTTTCAGGTACTGAGGAGTTGGCACTGTTTGTATTTATGTATATGTTTTTTTATTATTTTTATTATTCCTGAGATTGGTGAGGTATCGCTAATGCTACTGTGTTGTATTGATGGAAAGTCTAGGAAAGTCTTTTACTGATGATGTATCTTGAAGTTATCAAGATATCTTGATGGTATCTTGAAGTTTTAAAGCTCAGGAGCTCGGGCAGTTTTACCTTTTTGTGTTTTTGTTTGTTTGTTTTTGTGCTATCTGGCTAATTTCGTACCTGAATTAGGTGCAGTTGGTGGTATATCTGTAATTCTAGCACAATGTGATCGGGGAAAGTCACTTTCTGATGTGTTTTGAAAGATTATAAGAGCTTGTCAGTGGGCAGTTTGACCTGTTTATTGTGTACTATTGTTGTTGTTGTTGTTATTATTATTATTATTATTATTATTATTATTATTATTATTAATATTATATGCAGTTGTTTTAACAGAATTGAATAAAGTTAGTGTTGTATTGGTAATATTGACAAGATGTTTTGATTTAAAGCCTAGTTTAGCACCACAGGTGTCATTATCCTGCCACTTAATGGTGCAAGGCATTCTGGGTAATGTAGTCATTGGGGTGGGCAGTGCTTGGCTGTGGGCACTACATAATTTGACACTTTTATGTTTTATTAATTTGGCAGTTGGCTCATTTTGAACTGAACTAGCAGGGAAGCCAGCTTGAATGAGTTATATATTTCTGATTTCTGAAGATCTTAAAGTCAGAAGTATGTTTTGAGAGGTTTCAGGTTCTGAGGAGTGTTTATTGGTGTATATGTTTTTGCTACTGTGATGTACTCTGATGGAAAGTCTAGTTTCTGATGATATATTTTAAAGGTGGAAGCAAATTTGGAAAGACTTGAAGAGCTTAGCTGGGCTTGCTAATGTTAGCAACATTTTCTGGTTTAAAGTCTAGTTTAGCACCACAGATGTAATAATTAGCCTGCCACCGAATAGCGCAAGGCATTCTGGGTGTTGTAGTGCTGAATGAAAAGACAGTATTTACAAAAACAATGATGTGTGAATGCTGTACAGTGCTAGTTTGGACTGTAGTGTCCTGTTATCAACACACAACACTCGTTAGCTTCCAGCGCTAATCCCTACACAATCCCTAAAACCCTGAGACTAGGGCTGTGTGATATTGACAAAAATTATATCTGGATATTTTCTCTAATTTTGTCGATAACGATAAACAATATTTTAAATTATTTATCCCGCTAGTCCGGGGACTGGAGACAAGCCCAGCGTTTTAGTGACTCCGCTGAAGTTTGCTAAGTGTGTGTTTTGTAGACTCCTTATCTGGTTTAGGTCTGTCCTGAGCACCGCGCTCCCAAAGCCCTTCATACTCCTCATACTCTGTTCATACTCCTCATACTCTGTTCATACTCCTCATACTCTCTTTATACTCTCTTCATACTCTGTTCATACTCCTCATACTCTGTTCATACTCCTCATACTCTGTTCATACTCCTCGTACTCTGTTCATACTCCTCGTACTCTGTTCATACTCCTCATACTCTGTTCATACTCCTCACACTCTGTTCATACTCCTCACACTCTGTTCATACTCCTCATACTCTCTTCATACTCCTCGTACTCTGTTCATACTCCTCGTACTCTGTTCATACTCCTCACACTCTGTTCATACTCCTCATACTCTCTTCATACTCCTCGTACTCTGTTCATACTCCTCGTACTCTGTTCATACTCCTCACACTCTGTTCATACTCCTCACACTCTGTTCATACTCCTCATACTCTGTTCATACTCCTCATACTCTCTTCATACTCCTCGTACTCTGTTCATACTCCTCGTACTCTGTTCATACTCCTCACACTCTGTTCATACTCCTCGTACTCTGTTCATACTCCTCATACTCTGTTCATACTCTGTTCATACTCTCTTCATACTCCTCGTACTCTGTTCATACTCCTCGTACTCTGTTCATACTCCTCACACTCTGTTCATACTCCTCGTACTCTGTTCATACTCCTCGTACTCTGTTCATACTCCTCGTACTCTGTTCATACTCCTCGTACTCTGTTCATACTCCTCGTACTCTGTTCATACTCTGTTCATACTCTGTTCATACTCTTCATACTCTCTTCATACTCCTTATACTCTGTGTGGTGGTTTGTTGGGAGATGATGAACAGGTTTGCTGTTGATCTTTAGCAGCTGTTTTCTTATAAAGTCTGTAAACTGTTGTCTTCCGAGTAACGTCAGTCTTTTCAGATCCAGACCAGCTCCACGCGAGTGAAGAAGATCCTCGTCTAGGAGTTAAATCTAAGGAGGTAGACTGAGGGGTCTGAGTTTCTTCTCCTGGAGCAGTGTGTTCACTCAGTTTCAGCTTTAGGTGTGTTGTTTAGGCAGCTATGCTAGCTTTAGCCTATGCTAACACACAGTATGAGAACTCTCAGTGCCCACTCGCAGCTGCCTGTACTGAAGTGTGTCGAGGGGTCGAGGGGTTCTGATTGGTGTTGTTTGTTTCCCCCCAGTCAGTAGCGTACTCGATAACGTCAGCTCGCGCAGCACGGCAGGTAAGATATTATTGTAGATGATATATATGGCACACCCCTACCTGCAACTCGATATATTCATTACTTAATAACTCTTAAACCTTCAGTCTGTAGTCTAATGTAAACCTGTAGGTTAGTGTAAGATTCTGTGGTATGGTAGGTGGGGTGATGTACCTGGAGAGCCTCATTTAGTTTGAGACCTAACAGGTATATGAGAAATAGGCTAATTTTTGGTCACGGACTATAATATTTTTATTTTTTTTTAGCATTTATTCTACTTCGGCCAGTGACTGGACAGTCATTATAGTATAAACGCTCCAAGGGCACTGAAAGCTTGCAGGTGTGTAAGGTCATGGAAATACCCCACAAAGACAGAAATACAAACTGGAGTGTGTGTCTGGGGGGAGGGAGATGGAGCCACAGCTCACGTGCACACATGGCAGATCATCAATGGGAGTTGATTGCTGACCCAACTCTTGCACGAGTCTTCATCACCGAGGAGACAGTTTGACCGCGTAAACAAGGCTGCGCTCTAAATTCAGGTCGGCCGTGTTATTGACCTGCGTGAAGTAGACGAGCGGCCGAAACAGCAGAGCTTTAGCTTCCGTTTGTTCTGCTTCCAGCTGCCTTGTTGTTCATGTGAAAGGGTAAAATGGGACAGAGCCATTGGCTCAAGCTGAATGGTTCATTTCGAAGGGAAATTCACCCAATTTTTTAGAATTTCTATGCAGTTTGACGATTTAGCTGTAATTCTGAGCAGTCTGGTGTTAAATGTTTAACTCTAGAGAATAGCAGGGGTGATGGGAGTGCTGAGGAGGTTAATGCCTCTAAGAGCTACCAAATTAAAATGAATATGAACACATTGTCTGAGACTTTGTATTATGAGAGTTTTAAGGTTAAAGTAGGTTCATTTCAAACCTCAGTATCACTAGTGTGTGTGGATGTGGGTGTTTCACTGCCCCCTAGTGTGTATATTTACTAGTGTGTGTGTGTGTATGTGAGTGTTTCACTGACCCCTAGTGTGTATGTTTACTAGTGCGTGTATATGTGGGTGTTTCACTGCCCCCTAGTGTGTATGTTTACTAGCGTGTGTATATGTGGGTGTTTCACTGCCCCCTAGTGTGTATATTTACTAGTGTGTGTGTGTGTATGTGAGTGTTTCACTGCCCCCTAGTGTGTATATTTACTAGTGTGTGTGTGTGTGTGTGTGTGTATGTGAGTGTTTCACTGCCCCCTAGTGTGTATATTTACTAGTGTGTGTGTATGTGAGTGTTTCACTGCCCCCTAGTGTGTATATTTACTAGTGTGTGTATGTGAGTGTTTCACTGCCCCCTAGTGTGTATGTTTACTAGCGCGTGTGTATATGTGGGTGTTTTATTGCAGGGATGAGTTAAATGCGGAGGTCAAATTTCACTGTGTGCAAACAGTGTAATTCTAAACTTTAAAAACTTTAAACTTAAAGTTTAAAAGCTTTTTATTTTCAATTTTTCAACTTTTTTTTCATATTTAGATCATCTTCATCAACATTACATGTCGTCGCTGTACAAAGAAGGACAAGTGTCTCCAAAACAGTAACTTTACAGTAGAGGCCGAAAACCTTCTTAACTTTCAATGCAAGTCAGTGTGAAGAGGTTTAATTTCTGAGCATGTCTGTTGATCCATTCATCATAAAACTTTCACAGGATATCAGTAACGACTGCTGCGCTTAAATGACATAGAAAAATGAAAATCGACAAAAATAGAGAAACGTGGTTTTCTTTAGGCATGGATCTACTTTCTTTGATGCGTTTTTTTCTTTCTACATGATTTGAACACAGCGGCTGACGTTTACATTGTCTGACGATTTCCAGATAATTGGATTAAGGGGAAAGCTCTGAAATGGCTTGGAGAAAATTCTGGTTCCATTGACTTGCATTGGAAGTTAAGCCAGTTTTTGGCCTCTCCTGTAAAGTTACTATTTTGGAGGCACTTGTTTGTCTTTGGGCAGCAGCGTATTCGTTCACCACCACTGTAAAGGTATTTGCAAGTGACTCTACACGGAGCCACATCACATCAAACCTCTTGCACACAGAATTCTTGAATGTTTGAAAAATTTTGGTGGACTTCCCCTGTTAAAGCTGGAGCGCTGTATGAAAGTGGGTTTATTGGACTGAAGGGCTCGTCAGCTGCTGTAATCAGAGCAGAATAAAACATGTTTGAGGTTCTAATGAAGCCCTCCCCCCCCAGAAGACTGGGAAGTCTCTCTCCTCTCTGTTCTCGGGTTGAAGTGAGATCAGAATATCAAGCCGGGCCGCTCTCAGATCTCGCCGGCGCCCGGGTTTAAGTTAGGCTCTCTTTAGATGCATTTTTGAAGGAGAGCACAGTTTCTGAATGTAAATATGTGGGAAGTTGCGCGGTCGCTCTTGTTGTTTGGGAACGCACTCTGGCCTACTTTTCTTCCTCCTCCTCTTCCTCCTCTTCCTCCTCCTCTCCCCGTGTGCACAACTCGGCGAATTCACTGCGGGAATGTCCTAATGCGTTTCTTTCTCCTTCCATTTCTGCGCATCCCTGTACGGAGTGGATGTGAATCCTGCCTGAGTTTTTAATGCATGCTTCATTTTTCCTTTTTAATATTGCACTTGCACTTAAAGGGCCATCCCACCCACATTTTAGAATTTCAGCATAATTCACTGAGTCGTTCAAGGTGGTTTAACATTTACATATGTACGTACAGACCCTGATATCTTTACAGTGGCTGTGAAAGGAACCAGGAGTCGCCCGTCTACAACACAAATGGCTGTTTTAAACGTCTATCCAAACCTCCAGTGTACCTGCACATGTATTCTGAGTTAACAGCCCTAAATCTGGAAAACAATTGAGACCCTCTACCAGGAAAGGATTGTGCGAGACATGTTTTAGGCCTAAATCTTCTTAAACCAATCATAAACAGTGTGGATTCATAACCAGTTTATGTAACGAGGAGCCTTTCGTAGCACTTACACGCGGCATCGGTGTCGGAAATAGAGAGCGCCGATACCATGAAGCTTATTGACTAAATAGCTGCACATGTTTCTGCATTGTGGCAATTTTTATTTTTTCATAGCTCTGAAACTTTTTAATGTGCAGTTACTAAACCAGTAAATGGTTCTTTTAAGATTATTATATCTCATTCAGGATAAGACATAAAAAATACAACATATAAAAAGTGGAACACTATAAATATCAGGATTTATAGCCATATATTGAGCATTTAAGTCAGAGTTGGTATCGGTATCAGTACTCGGTATTGGCAGATACCTGAAAAGCTGGTATCGGTATCGGTAAGGAAAAAGTGGTATCAGTGCATCCCTAATTAAAACACACCACTATATGAACAGGTTTGCCAATTCTTTCAATAGCATTGCGCCCTTGTGCTGCTTGTCTCTGTTGGAGCTGAAAATGGATTACAACACTGCCATCTAGTGGTCAGAGGTTTAAACACAACACACAATGATTCACTTTCTGCCAGGAATCTGTGTATCGATACTGTGTTTTTGAGAATCAATACAGTATCACCAAACATAATATCCCCATATTTTCTTACACCCCTATTTCTCATCAATTAATGATTTAATTGCTTTAATAACTTATTAATGGATAAAAAAATTGTACAAAAAAAATTGGTGGACTTCCCCTTTAAGAAGGTAACGGGACAGAAGGTACAGGTATAGTCTGTTGGTGTGTCCGCTGGGTCTCGGGGTTCTTTCTCAGGCTGCTGGAAGCTGTCTCTAATCAGGCTGCAGGAGGAGGAGGGGCTGCAGGGGCTTCTTGGCGGTGTCCACTGTATTAAAGTGCACAGTCGTGTCTTGTGCTTTGTAAGCATTTCAAAAAAGCATGAAGACATCAGAAGCGTCACAGTCGGTCAGCATCTGGGCAGATGAGAGCCGGGCAGTGCATGCACTCGGCGCGTCAGATGAAGGCGGATGCTTATGCGTGATGACAGTTTCAAGCTAAATGTAGATTTCTTGTCAGCTGAGGTCTCTGGTTTGTTCTGAGAGAATTGATGTGACTGCTTTATTATGGAGCCTCTGTTCTCGGGGATCAGTCTGAAAGCCTGGAGTTTCTTTTCTTCTCTGCGTTCAGTTAGGGTGCTTTTCTTCTGCTGAAGAGTGCGCAACCTCTTACACCAGGAAGCTGGACCTCTGCTTTTAACACGGGCCTACCTAAGACTCCAGTTTCAGTTTTCTTTTAGTTATCATGCTCGCGCAACTATACTGTTATTCATGTTTTTAGTTTCTCTCAGATCTTCAACTCTGTTCCAGCTCCAGAGTGTCCGGTCTGATTGTGTGATTCGGACTCGTGTACAGCTTTTTGATCGGATGCTTGGATTCTCCCCATAGAGAATGAATAGGATGAAAAAGAGTACGCCAATCTACTGAACTTCTGCTCGACCCACAGACACCGTTTCACATACACTGACTCAGGGCAGACCCTCGACCACGACTGCAGTGTTGGTGTGACCTGCACTCGTCTTTTTTTCTTTTTTTTTCTGTTCCTCTTTCCCCCCCATAGATTCCCATTCATTTTTGGACACACCCAAACGTCATGGTTTCATTTCACCTGCAGCCTCCTAACTGTTTTACATACACTGACCCAGGGCAGATCCCCTACCACGACTGTAGTGTTGGTGTGACACTCCTCTGTTTTTCCATCCCTCTTTTTTCCCCATAGAGTCCCATTCATTTTCAGCCACACACAAACCTATTGGTTCCGTTTAACCTACTATAGCTTCCAAACAGCATGTACTAACTCAGATCATTTCCCAAGCTCTAATCCACAGACCTGCACTCCTCTATTTGTTGTTTTTTTCATCCCTTTTTTCTGCCCCATAGAGTCCCATTCATTTTCGGACACACACAAACCTATTGGTTCCATTCAGCCTACAGCCTCCAAACTGCATGTACTCACTCAGGACAGATCCCCAACCTCTAATCCACACACACACATACTGACCCGCACTCCTCTGTTTGTCGTATATGTGCAACCATCCTGTGTTTCAATATCAATGCATGATCACAAAGATGGAATCCTTTAGTCTAATTAGTAGTTAATAATTAGAATAATTAGTAATAATTAGGTTAAACCAATGAAGTTCTTTGTACAGTGTAAGACTACCTGGAGCTTATGTTGACTAAACTTTTTTAAGCTTGGACAACTTTTATTTATTTACTGTGTGGAATCACTTGCAGCTGGTGATAGCCTCAGTTTAGTAGATTCTGTACTAGAGCTGGGCAATAATGCAAGAATTGGAAGATAATGAAGATCATGAGACGCAGTATGTCATGATATTTCTATTTTATGAAGTCTAATAAGTTGAAACAGGAATTAGTGACCCATTAAAAATAATACTGTCCACTAAAAACTAAATACAATAATTTATATTTAACATTTCATACCACACTGCTCTAAATCCAGTTAAACAAGACTAATTATTCCATCTTTCTGATCAAGCATTGACGTATGTCAGTGTGCATCGTTGGTTAGGGCTGGGCGATATGGACCAAAAATAATATCTCGATATTTTTTAGCTGAATGGCGATATACGATATATATCTCAATATTTTTGTCTTCCCATAAGATGATAACAAAAAGCCACTACTGCGTTCTGGGTATTGTTTTAAACTTTTGATACAATACCTTTTTTTTCTGAATTGTAACAAAAAATACAAAAATGTATGTATTTATCAGAAAACATGAGTCAGTCTTATACAGTCACCATAATATTTTTATTTTTCACCATTTTTTAAAATCTTCTTCAAACAATGAGCATCATTGTGCTGCTTTATTAAGAAATACAATAGCATTGCGCCCTTGTGCTGCTTGTTAATGTTGGAGTGGAGCTGAAAATGGATTACAACACTGCCGTCTAGTGGTCAGAGGTTTAAACACAACACACAGTGATTCACTGTCTGACAGGAATCTGTGTATCGATACTGTGTTTTTGATAATCGATACAGTATCACTAAACATAATATCTCAATATCCGATATTTTAATATTTTTTTCCACCCTTACTTTCTTACACCCCTTGTTTGTCATACTTATAGAACATGAGCGATACCTAACAGCGTTACAGGTATATTCATACGCTGACTAAACTTTAGTCTGTGCGGTAGTGTCCTCAGCAAGATGGCTAATCTTCCAATTAGAAGGTTCACAGTGACATAAAGTGACAACAAAGCCAAGTAAATCATTCTTATCTGAAGGTTCCAGCTGCTTCTTAAGTAGAATGAAGTGAAGGTCAAGCTGGTGCCCTCTTGGGTCAATCATTGTTTTTGAATCTGCGGTAGGGAAAATTAAACATCCTTTAGAGTCAGATGGGTGCTGGGTTGTGGATTTCCTGCCAGCTTATAAGTCTTTACGTGTTACCATCACATGCATAAACTCTAAAAGAAGGTCTGGCTCAGCTTTTGGGTGTCACATGCTGGAAAATCAGTATTATACTAATGAAGATATGATGCCTGTAGTAGATCATGCACTCATATCCTCATATAACAGGTGCATCACCAAGTTTTGACTGAGTTCTCTTTGAATTCTCTTTCAAAGGACTCACAGTAATTAGCTTCGTCCGCTCATGGAAGTCAGAAGCCCAACATTACAAGCAGTAGGAAATAAAAACATAATTTAGAGTCGGTTAGAGTGCGGTTTACCATAAAACTGTGAAACTGTGAAAGTCCTAAATCCCCCTCTTTAAATACCTGCTTGAGTCACGATGATGTCATTTGGCTGTTTGGTCCACTGGGGCTCAGTGTTCCGGTAAAGGATGACGTTCAACGTTGATCCCGTGTGTGTGTGTTGCTTGTCAGCTTTGAGGTGGTAGGCTGAGTAAGCAGTGCCCAGGAGACCATGCTGAGATCAGACCCTGCAGTCTGATGCCTGTGTTAGGCATTAGAATCTCTTCAGAGTCTCAGATATAGTGAGATCTTAATCGTGTTAATCAGAGTTAACCTTAAGTGATTAAGAACGTGTTCAGGAATAGGTGGTTGATTTTGACAGGTATTTAAGAGCATTCTTGGTATTTTAAAGGTGCACTGTATACTATATACGCTGATATAACATTATCAATTGTTTTGTCAGTTTTTATTTTTTTCCATCGTTTGTACACGACAGCTGCTGTTTACATTGTCTGAAAGTTTTATGCTTACTGGACCAACGGAAAGGCTCCAAAATGCTTGGGAAGAAAATCTGGTTCCATTGACTTGCATTGAAAGGAAGCCAGTTTTTGTTCTCTCCTGTAAAGTTGGCGATTTTGGAGATACCCTGTGAAGCGTGTTTGCTGGGTTGTGGATTTCCTGCCAACTCATAAGTCTTTACGTGTTACCATCACATGCACACACTCTAAAAGAAGGTCTGGCTCAGCTTTTGGGTCTCAAACTCTGGAAAATCAGCATTATACTAATGAAGATATGATGCCAGTAGTAGATCATGCACTCACAACCTTTGGATAACAGTTGCATCACCAAGTTTTGACTGAGTTCTCTTTGAATTCTCTTTCAAAGGACTCACAGTAATCAGCTTTGTCCGCAAAGTTCTTCTGCACATCGATGATTGTCCAGTATTGTTCAGAACAAGGCTTGGATCGACTTCTCCTGGACAGACGGTGGTCTTAACTTGTCTGGCTACCTGAGAAAAGCTGCTTTGTGAAGTTACCTCTAGGAAACACTGCACCAGAAGTCTGAGCAGACATGTAGTTATATATGTTATGTTATATTACTATGACAATTCTACTGCTGTGCCATCGAAGAAGGTCTTGGATTTGTCATTGAAAGGTGATCCACTGATGACTCTGACTGGTGTGTATGTAAACTGTACTGCAGTCATAGTGATTGGATAGATTGCAGTATGCTAGAGCAAGCCTAGGGGGCGATAATTGATTGATTGATTAATTGATTGATTCATCAGTGAGTCCATTCAGTCAGCGTGAAGGTTACTGTTGATGTGGGAGCTCTGCTGTTGAAAGGTTGTAGTTTTCTGACCACTGTTTGCACGTCTTCCTCTTTTTTTCTTTTAGCAGAGGACATTGAGAGACTGGCTGCCATGCGCTCAGAGTCCCTCATCCCCGGCACCCACACGCCGCCCATCCGCCGCAGGAGCAAGTTCGCCACTCTCGGCCGACTCTTCAAACCCTGGAAATGGAGGAAGAAGAAGAGTGAGAAGTTCAAGCAGACCTCTGCAGGTAGGAGCCCTGGCCACGGTTTTGATCACATGCATGACAGAACAGTGAATGGACTTGATCTTGGTGTCATTTGTGAGGGATGAACCAACGTTGGCAGCCAGTCTGCATGGTTTGCTGTGATAACGATGCTGGTGTGAGTATCTGAGTAGCAAATCCCATCACTCTGGGGATCACACCATTGTTGTTCATAAAGTTGGGGCTGGTGTATCGGACATCTCCATTAAAAACTGATTGGAATCGCTTTTCAAACCAGCTTCAGATGTGGTTTGGATTAGATTCATGTGTTTTTTTGCTGTCCAGTCTGATTTGGGCTGGCAATCTGAGGAAGGCCTTACCTTTGCTCACACTGGTGCAGACCAGCTTTGTTCATGGTCAGGGCATCTCTGGATTAATAACGTGCCAGTCCTTAGGCTATCATTGGCCAAAGTACTAGGGTTGTCTTGAATACCATAGCATTATACAGGGGTCACTATATGCTAAAGAATCAGAATCAGAATCGAGAAGAACAGAAGAGTCACTGGTTGAGACGGTGGTACAGAGTGTTTTGAGACCTTATCAGATAAATAAAAGTGCAGTACAGAGAAAGAAGAGTGAGAGAACATCTGGATATGGATGTATGTATGTAGTAGACTGTACAGAGAAAGAAGAGTGAGAGAACATCTGGATATGGATGTATGTATGTAGTAGACTGTACAGAGAAAGAAGAGTGAGAGAACATCTGGATATGGATGTATGTATGTAGTAGACTGTACAGTGAGAAAACATCTGGATATGGATGTATGTAGTAGACTGTACAGAGAAAGAAGAGTGAGAGAACATCTGGATATAGATGTATGTATGTTTGTATGTATGTAGTAGACTGTACAGAGAAAGAAGAGTGAGAGAACATCTGGATGTGGATGTATGTATGTATGTAGTAGACTGTACAGAGAAAGAAGAGTGAGAGAACATCTGGATATGATGCATGTATGTAGTAGACTGTACAGAGAAAGAAGAGTGAGAGAACATCTGGATATGGATGTATGTATGTAGTAGACTGTAGAGAGAAAGAAGAGTGAGAGAACATCTGGATATGTATGTATGTAGTAGACTGTACAGAGAAAGAAGAGTGAGAGAACATCTGGATATGGATGTATGTATGTAGTAGACTGTAGAGAGAAAGAAGAGTGAGGGAACATCTGGATATGGGTGGATGTATGTAGTAGACTGTACAGAGAAAGAAGAGTGAGAGAACATCTGGATATAGATGTATGTATGTAGTAGACTGTATTCAGAATGTAGTGTGTGATGTTCAGCTGTTCATGAGTGTGATGGCGTGTGGGAAGAAGCTTCTCTAAAGTCTGGAGGTCTTGGTCCTCAACTGGCTGACCTGAGGGAAGATACTGGAACAGGTGATGTCCAGGGTGTGATGGATCACGGGTGGGGTTCTCTGCACGCTTCCTGGTTCTGGCCGTGTGCAGGTCCGTTAGGGAGGGTAACTTCACACCAATGGTACGCAAGTTGTAAGATGTTGATGTTAAAGCATTTAATATTTCATCTTCATGCTGAGTTCAAGCAGAGCAGTGTTCACCACGTGAACTTCACGTATTTCAAGCCTAGAGCGATCTGTTCCAAGGCAAGGCTGGATCAGAGACTTACATAAAGCCTACTGAAGCTGTGTGTCCTTCTTTACTAGCACTAAATGCTATGATATAGGTGAAAATGAAGACCTACTCTACTGTGAGCTTTACGTGTAGCCACTTCTCTCTGGTCTCCAGCAGGTCCTGCAGGATACTTCTCCCCAAACGTTAAATGTTTTGTGCATAAGGCTTTAGTTTTTGGTGGTTAACAGTTTCTGGTCATAGATCAAACATATTAGGTGTCCCTATAAAGGCATCTTCTGAAATGCTATGGCTTGTTCATGAGATCTCTGATTATGTTCAACCATCTGGTTGTAGGTTGGTCTCTCCATCTTTTTTACCTTCTGCTTCATTATTGGCTTTTCCAGTGAACTAGTTCTTCTCAAACACAGCTGAGTCACTTTATTATGACCACTTCCTACTCCTTTGATGGCAGCATTAAGGTCTTTGGAAGGTTTTGAGGAATTCTCTGGACCCACTCATTCATGTTGAAGACACTCACGGCTGATTGGGGGTTTCAATCCATCCTTGCAGATCACGGTGGATGGGTTCTTCCAGCAAGATAATGCGACACGTCACACGGCTAGTAATGTCCCACACTGGTTGAGTTGATCAAGATCATGTACAAGACACCCCTACAATTTTCTTTTCTTCTATGACTTGAATATGAGCATCTGTGGGACCACCAGGATGGGTGTTGGCTCTTTTTTCCTCTGTCCATGCTCCTGCAGCTGGGATGCACTGCAGTTAGCATGGCTCCAGATACCTGGGACCACCTACCAGGACTTTACTGAGTGTCCCAGCCCGTCCACTCAGCGGTCACTCTAGATATCAGCTCTAGATATCAGCTTGTCCAGAATGAGAACTTGTTAGCTTGGCTATGTGGGCTTCGGTCAAGAGGTGAGGCTTGATTTGGTCAAGAATCCATTTGTTTTCTTAGAAGACAAGCTGTACCGGGAATTGTCCTCATCCCAGACCTCTAGCAGAGTACTTTTCTGAAGTTCTCGAGTTGGAACGTTGTTGCTGAGAAACTTGTGAAGCTTGCGGAGGTTTATTCTTGCCCGTGTGCTTTCGTACCCCTGCTGTTTCTCTGCTGATTGACACGCGCTCTCTCGCTGCCGACGCTTTTACAAGCACGCCCTCGGGAAGCCAAGCCTGAGCTGTGAGAATGTTTGTTTGTTTGCTTGTTTGTTTGTTTGTTTTTTTTCTCGTTGAGTCTTTTTCGAGTCCAGCTTTTGCCTCTTCATTCTCACAAATATGGGCCATCGATCGCCCGGCTAACCTCGAATAGCACCGAGGCTGTTCGAAAACACCCAGGCCGAGTCGAATCGATGGAGTCCGCAGAAGCCGAGCGGAGCTGTGTTCGGTGCTGCGCGAGTAGGTAGGCATTGCATGCATGCATGGAACCTGCGCCCGCGAGCCCTCCTCCGCCCACTCCCTTTCCCGTGCTGGAGGAAGAATATGGGTTAAGCTGTCAGGCTCTGCTGCGAGGCGAGGGAGGCAGCGGAGAATCGATTTGGGGAAAGCGCCAGCGCTTTTCGCAGAGGCAGCTATTTTTACCCGGCCTTTGATGTATGGGGTTCGGCGGTCCGGAGCCGCCAGGGTCGGGTGGAGGGGAGGGCGCAGGAGCCCTTCGCTTATTTACACGCTGCCTGATCGATTGTGACACAGCGAGGTGCGGAGGGAAGCGGCGCTCCTCCGCATGCTCCTTTGATCCACAGAGGTGTGGTTGGTGAACTCGACTAGAAGGCCGCTGAGTGAAAGCTGCGCCGTTGAAAGCAAGGTGCCACGCATGACTCGCTCACTGCAAAGCTTCGGGAGCTCACTACTATGGTCTGCTCTTAGATCTTGGTGTAAGGGGTGATTAAATCTTATAGGGGTGGTCTTTTCTTGTTGGTGAGGGCTGCAGATAACACATGAGGGGTTTAAAAACATAAGGTGAACCACTTAGTGCACCAATCCTTACATTATTTACTATCAATTAATGATCAGTACTGTTTTTGAGTATCAGTACAGCATCACGAACCATGATATTGTGATGCTTGAGAGTAACAACACCCCAGTAATCAACCAACTTTGTTCATTATTTATTTTATTTAGTATTTATACATTATAATATATTCTTATATAGCTGTATAGAGTTTTTGTTTATTATACTTCTCAAATTGACATGCCAATTTATACCCCCTACAATAGAAAGCCACCTTTGTTAAATCCCAAAGCGTATCCAGAGATTTGGGCTGCCAAAGCCAAGGCTGGATCAACTCCAGACCCTTAATTGTGATCGCACTTACCAAGAAGGAGGTAAGATTCTCAACCAGTTGGTACATCATCTCAGCATCTGATTGACTATTCCTAAACAACCAAATGGGAAAGAGCTGAACTCCGGTGTTCCAATCACCTCCATGACCACAGGTGGATAAAACCAAGTACCTAGTCATGCAGACTGCTTCTATACACATTAGTAAAGAATGGGTCACTTTCAGGGGCTCAGTGAACTCCAGCGTGGTACCGTGATAGGACGCCACCTGTGCAAGTCCAGTTGTGAAGTTTCCTCACTACTAAATATTCCACAGTGGACTGTCAGTGCTGTTCTAACGAAGTGGAAGCGATTAGGAACGACAACAGCTCAGCCACCAAGTGGGTTCAGTGGATGCTGAGACTCAACTTTCAGTAGAGTCAATCTCTACAAACCTCCAGACTTCATGTGACCTTCAGATCAACTCAAGAACAGAGCGTAGAGAGCTTCATGGAATGGGTCTTCATGGCTGAACAGCTGCATCCAAGCCTTAGATCACCAAGCGCAATGCAAAGTGTTGGATGCAGTGGAGTAAAGCACACCGTTACTGGACTCTAGAGCAGTGGAGACGTGTTCTCTGGAGCGACGAATTATGCTTCTCCATCTGGCAATCCAATGGACGACTCTGGGTTTGGCGGTTACCAGGAGAACACGTCTCCACTGCTCTAGAGGAACTCTTAATGCTTTAGCAGAGATTCTGGACAATTTCATCCTCCCAACTCTGTAGGAACAGTTTGGGGACGGTCCCTTCCTGTTCCAACATGACTGCCCACCAGTGCTCAAAGCAGCTCCATAAAGACATGGAGGAGCAAGTTTGGTGTGGAAGAACTTGACTGTCCTGCACAGAGTCCTGACCTCAACCTGATAGAACACCTTTGGGATTAATTAGAGTGGAGGCTGCGAGGCAGACCTTCTCGTCCAACATCAGTCTGACCTTACCAATGCTCTTCAAGAGCGATCAAAAGTTGAAAAAGGTTGAAGCTATTATAGCTGCCAAGGTTGGGCCAACATCATATTAGACCCTATGGATTAAGAATGAGACGTCACTCAAGTTCATATGTGTGTGAAGGCTGACGAGCAAATACTTTTGGCAGTGTAGTGAACCTCCTACCAGCTCAGATGTAGATTCATGTTCCTTCCTGTTCGAGCTGGAGTTTTGGAATGTAGGTCAGAGAAACTGAGGAGCATCTTGATGATTCAGCTGACCAAACAATAGCCACTGAGTCTTGGATGCTAACTAGTGCTGGATAAATAATAATATCCTTTGTTGTTGTTTTTGTTGGAGTAAGGCTCCAGATGGAGATTGTCAGGGATTAGATCTACTCTCCAGTGAGTCTTTCTTTCATACACAGCTGCAGGACATCTACGTTTGACTGCGCCAATCTACAATGACAGCGTTCGGGTTTTGTGGCCCTGTGTGTTTTCCAAGTCCTAGAAGACTTCAGGAGAATTGACTCACAGTCGTGCCGTGTTCACACGGCGCTGAGAGGCGACGGTGAATCTCTGGTTGACTCATCAGTACACCGCAGCGCCCTCGCTGTGATTGGCGGCAGACAGTCCTGGAGCGGTGACAGGCTGTCAGTCGCTGATTCAATCAGTCAGTCAGTCAGTGAGTGAACTGATCTGGCCCTGGACGCCAGAAACATTAGCGTTTAGATAAGAAGTCGTTCAGACAGAAATGCTAAGGTTGCTAACATGGCTGCAGTGATTAGTCGACGCACTTGATGAGTGATTTTGGAAAATACTGCTGCTGCATTGGTTGAAAATTGTAATCATAATACTCTTCACATGAAGTGATTCTGATAGATTGCAGTACACTACCTGAAGCATAGGGGGCGAAATGGCTGAGGCTTACTTGACTAAATGTCATATGTTGCCAATTGTCTCAGTACAGAATATTGTTGCTGTCCAAAACGACAACTTAACAGGAGGTTCCAGTGACTTACGTTGAAAGTTATTTTTTCCACGCTATTTTGGAGCATTTCTATTGGTTCATTTTAGGCCTGTGCCTTGAGCTGGATCCTTTTATTTGGGTAATTGTGGGGGGAAATAAATGGATGTTCATAGCCAGTCGTAAACCAGGTTGGCTTCTGTGAGGTTGGCCAGTTGGGCCATTGGGAGGTTGGGTCGTAGGCTGGTTGGGACGCTGGCCGGGTAAGAGGTTGGCCAGTTGGGATGTTAGCTGGTTGGGACATTGTTGAAGGTCAACCTCACTGCATTTATATTTGCATTTACAGCATTTAACTGGTACTCTGATCCAAATTGACTTACAAAAGTGCTTTGTTGTCCACTAAGAGTATGTATCTTAGCTAATACAAATAGGTTTGGAGTCCAAACTACCTTTGAGCTTAAACACTGCCAGAAACAAAGCCACTGCTGATACCTAGAAAGATACAGAGGTAAACAGGTTTTGGTTGTACTGGGTGGAGTTTGGGTTGTGCAGGGTTTTTATTGTACTGGGAAGAATTTGGGTTGTACTGGGAAGAGTTTGGGTTGTACTGGGAAGGGTTCAGGTTGTACTAGGAGTGGTTTCTGTCATCCTGGGAAGAGTTTGGGTTGTGCTGGTAGGGGTTTTAGTTGTACTGGTAGGAGTTTGGTTTGTACTGGGAAGGGTTCAGGTTGTACTAGGAGTGGTTTCTGTTATCCCGGGAAGAATTTGGGTTGTACTGGGAAGAATTTGGGTTGTACTGGGAAGAGTTTGGGTTGTACTGGGAAGGTTTCAGGTTGTACTAGGCGTGGTTTCTGTTATCCTGAGAAGAGTTTGGGTTGTGCTGGTAGGGGTTTTAGTTGTACTGGTAGGGGTTTGGTTTGTGCACGGTTTTTGTTGGACTGGAAAGAGTTTGGGTTGTAATGGGAGGGGCTCGGGTCGTGCTGGCAGGGGTTTCTGGTACACTAGGAGGGGTTTTGGTTGTACTGGGAGGAGTTCTAGATGTGTTTTGGAGAGATAGATGTGTTTAAACTACTCAAACTAGTTTCAGTTGTCTGATTTGTATCCGTTTTGAATGCGTGGTGAATTGTTGCTTGTTACACTTGCATGTTTGTGTCTAGGCCTCCAGATATAATCCTGATACTCAAGGTGTAAACCGAGTCAATGCTTTATAGCTACGCTAATGGGATAGTTTTTCTCAGTTATATTCTATTATACCAGGACTGCTGGAACAAGATCTTGTAGATCCAGAAAATTAAACAGAAAAAGGACATAACATATTATTAACTAAATTTAATTATTTCATTTTGGATTCAAAGGTCCAAAGAAGTAATCCAAATGGAGCTTTTTAGCTTGCAATCAATAATTTACACCAGAATACACTAATAGACATATATATATATATATATATATATATATATATATATATATATATATATATATATATAATTTTAGTAAACTGATAAATCAACCAGTTATATTTAATAAATCACCAAACAATCGGCCCAATACCGGCATAATCGAGAGTGACAGCCTTGGTTCCTTCACCCTCCTTCACCCTTTGAGTGTGTGACGGTGTCCTGCACTACTTCCTTTGTGCTTTAGTGCTTTTTCTTGTGGGGGAAGTGGAGCCAGTGGAGTGGGAACACTTTACCTGACAGCACTGCCGGCACCTGTCGTCAGTGTGTAGCACGCGTCACTCTGTAGCAGCGTTAGTGTGACACCGGGGGAGAGTGGGCCAACACAAAATAAGTGGGCCAACACAAAATAAGTGGGCCAACATTGCCGTTTCCTCACACATACATACACACTTTAAAAAAAGTATTGTCTTTTCTTCTGTTATAAAATTATTTTTAATTATTGAGTGAGGTTCTGCATAAACGCTGTTGGCAGTTGGCTAAAAAGTGCTTTGTTGTGCAAAAATAATCAAAATAAGCATAATTAAAGGAATTTTGTAAGAAGTATTTTTGGGGTACCCTTTGGGGGGGTACTTTCTTGAAGTAATATCACACTGTTGTGATAAGAAATGGAAAAATATACTGTTTAAAAATTGAACATATTTAAATATTCAGTCGTCTGTCCAGTTCAAGATATGTCATTAGAAACTGATAAACACTTAAACATGAGTTTGTATGTCTGAATGCCTCAATGCTGTACCATTGTGGATGCATTAAAGCAACTTTTCAGCAGCAGTCTGTCAAACTCAACTCTCATAACCTTCTTCTGAACAAGGCGTCGAGTCAGTTTCAGTGTTTTATCATTTTAATGCTGGTTTTCAGCCTGAACGTTATTACACCTAACATTGTCATGTATATCTGATATCTGATAACAGTATGTAAGCCTTTCATATCACTTAAATATCAAATAAAGTATATTTAAACAATTATTCAAGTGAATTAGTAATTACTTAAGAAATAAATTCAATTAATAAGTGAAACTTTATTACTTAATTATGAAATAAGGTACATTAAACAGTACATTATTTAAACAAATTAATTTATTTATTTGAAAAGAAGTTAAATCAGTAAATTAAACGTATTTATTACTTAATTACCACAAAGTATATCAATTATTTTTAACATTAATTTAAACAATTTAAATAAATACATGAATTAACAATAAAGCAATATAAAATATATATTAATGTGTAGAGTAATTAATTTAAAAGCTAATTAAATCATTAACAGAAACTTTATTAGTTATCAAATACAGTCAATTATACAATTTAAACACATTAGTAATTAATTCAACATTAAATTAAATGAATAAATGAAACTTTATTATTGAATTAAGTTAAAAAATAAGGAAATTAAGTTTCCATTTTTTTTATTACCTAACCAACAATTAATTCAACAATTTAAGCTCGTTAATAATTAATTTAAAAATAAATTAAATCAATAATTGAGACTTTACTCAGGTTATTATTGTAAAGCCTGTTTTTTCCGGAGTGTAAAATGAGAGAAGTTTTTAGACTGGATTGTGTGGAGAAAGATGATGTAGCTGAACAAAGGCTAATTAAAACTGGCTCCCAGAGAGTCATGTGACCAATATAAACACTGCTATTGATTTCTCCAGTGCTGCCTTCTTTAAGTAGTACTGCGTTATAGATGTGGATGTATTGTGTGAGTGTAAAATATGTATATTACCCACACGCCCCACAGCTGCATAGAGGGAGGAGCGTCTGATGGAGAAACTATGAAAGGTGAAGCTCAGAGCTGACACTCAGGGTACTGGACGAGTGGTACTTTGCTGAGACCAGGAAGATTTTAACGCTTTCTCAACGTCAGCGTTTTCCTTTATGGCCCTTAAATGTCACACTCTGACTTTCTCTCCATTAGACGACCTTCCCTTTGGACTTTGTCAGGCTAATCGATTTGACCCAGTTTCTCAGCCTTACATCTTTTTTGGCTGCACAGGACAGCCAGCGCTTATCTCAGACATTACCTTCAGTCCTAGTGTCCACTACAAACAAGGACATATGCACTGATGGCTGGCGTGAATCAGAAACGATACACTTTCCTTTTATACTGTGACAGAATTCTGAGCAAGAGTATATGGTTGTTTCTATCAGTGATCAATAGGGGTGATTATTGGCTGAATTAGATGATTGAGTAGGTGTTCAGGTGTTCCTAGTAAAGAGCTTAATGAGTCCATCTATTTAGCTTCCAGCAGTTTAACCCCACCCAATCACATTGAGGTTATAAAGAAGCTGGACTGCTTGTTGAATAAGGCTCAATACAGGACAGCCAATCAGAACAGAGCTTATTTACATGTGTCGTTCCTAAAGAGGGCTTAGTTTTATACATAAAGCCACACAAACTTCATAACCGGATGTCAGGAGTATAAATGGGTTTGGCGGTTGCCAGGACAATTGTCATGGCTGGAGGCAACATTATTCAAGTGAATTATGAATTATTTAAGGAACAAATTAAATTTAAAAAATGGAGGTTTATAACTTGTAAAATAAAGCACATTAAACAGTATATTATTTAAACTAATTAGAAATTTTTTTGAAAAAAGTTAAATCAGTAAATTAAACTTTACCTTATTACTTAATTACCACATGAAGTACATCAAACAGTTATTACTAAAATTAATTTAAAAATAAAGCATATTTAAACAATTATTCAAGTAAATTAGTAATTATTTATGTTATAAACTGGATGTCAGGAGTAATAATGGAAGATGGATAAGTTTGGGTTTGGCAGTTGCCAGGACAACGGTACTTATCTGACTGCATTGTGCTGAGTGTAAAGTTTGGTGGAGGGGGGATTATGGTGTGGGGTTGTTTATCAGGAGTTGGGCTCGGACCCTTAGTTCCAGTGAAAGTAACTCTTAATGCTTCAGCAGACCAAGAGATTCTGGACAATTTCATGCTCCCAACTTTGTGGGGACAGTTTGGGAACATCCTCTTCCTGTTCCAGCATGACTGCCCACCAGAGCACAAAGCAGCTCCATAAAGACATGGAGGAGAGAGTTTGGTGTAGAAGAACTTGACTGTCCTGCACAGAGTCCTGACCTCAACCTGATAGAACACCTTTAGGATGAACTAGAGCAGAGACTGTGAGCCAGACCTTCTCGTCCAACATCAGAAAGTCAAACATTCCGATAAACACACTCCTAAACCGTGTGGAGAGTCTTCCCAGAGGAGCTGAAGCTGTTATAGCTGCAAAGGTTGGGCCGACATCATACTAAACCCTATGGATTAAGAATGGGACGTCACTCAAGTTCATATGAGTGAATGCTTTAACCAGGAGCATGTGATACATTATACTGGCTAAAGAGCTCATATAGGAGCTGTTCCCAGAACTGCTGTAGGTATCTCTGATCACTGATCTCTTTTTCGCTGACCTAATTTGCGACGGGAGCTCATTGAAAGCTGCATGTTTGTTTACAGCCTGCTTTGTTGGTGTGGAGGGCTCTGCAGCTGCTGCGTGAGTAGACGCCGCAGGTGGGGCTGAGACTGCAGGAGGATTAGAGCGGCTCTCAGCAGGCTGAGGGGAGGTGAGAGCTGCTCGAGAGATGGGGCTCCAGGCAGCAGAGCTGGAGCTTGGAAGCACTGCAGGGTTGATAAATGTGTATGTGTGTGTGTGGGAGCTGTGCTGCTTTGCTGCTATGGTAATGAAGCAGGGCTCGAAACTGTGCCGCACATTATTAGTGGTGGAAAAATGCATCAGTGCCTCGTAACGAAAGACAGAGATTCAACCGGATCCATTCTGGATCTTTAGAATAGGTTAGTGTGGTAAGATCTATCCTGCTTTTTTAGTACTATACTTATAAAGATGGTTCTTCTAAGGTTCTTCAGTGAAGGTCATGGTTCTGTTTACAATTATGAGCTTTATATGGAACCGTTTTGTGATTCTTTGCATGCTGAAATGGTTTAAGTTGATGAAGAATATGTTGTATGTGGTTCTATGTAGCACCAAAAAGGGTTCTGCTATTGTTAGGATGTCATGGATGTCTTTGAGTGTT
Organism: Megaleporinus macrocephalus; assembly: GCA_021613375.1. NCBI lineage: Eukaryota > Metazoa > Chordata > Actinopteri > Characiformes > Anostomidae > Megaleporinus > Megaleporinus macrocephalus. The sequence continues at coordinate 8,511,367 of CM038708.1, forward strand.
CAGGGTTCTATATAAAACCATTTCCTTTACTAAAGAACCCTTGAAGAACCATCAAGTGAACAACATGGTAAGCAATTCAGAACTCAAGCTTTCCATACTGTTCATTGTTGACATTGCTAATGAGTATCTACAGCATACCATTGTAGGGTCTTAGGGACTAGAATGTTAAGTAAGATGTTGAGTAGGCAGTAAAGGTTTTAAAAAGATGATGAATCAGTGGAGAAATCTTTTAATATCTTGTAACAGGATTGTTTTTAGTTTTAAGGTTGGTGATATTACACTGTATGTGCTTTATTGACCCTGAGATGGAAATCTGCCATCTTGCTGCCTGACTACACCCGGTTTAGGAGCAGCTAGCATCCCCAGCAAACAGTGCCACCTGAAGCAGTGGGGTTTAAGTGTCTCACCTAATGACACAACCAGGGATACCTTCTGGTTGCTGGCTTACCATAGAGTAGGTTATCTAGCCACAACCAGGGATAACTAGTCTGGGATTGGAACCCACAACTTTCCGGTTGCTGGCTCACCATAGAGTAGATAATCCAGATACAACCAGTAATATGTAGTTTGGGATTCGAACCCACAACTTTCCAGTTGCTGGCTCACCATAGAGTAGATAATCCAGATACAACCAGCAATATCTAGTCTGGGATTGGAACCCACAACTTTCCGGTTGCTGGCTCACCATAGAGTAGATAATCCAGATACAACCAGTCATATCTAGTCTGGCACTGGAACCCAGAATTTACTGGTTTCTGACTCACCCAAAGTAGATAATCCAGATTCAACCAGTAAAATCTAGTCCGGGATTGGAACCCAAAACTTTCCAGTTGCTGGTTTACCATAGAGTAGATAATCCATACACAAACAGGAATATCTGGTCTGGGATTGCAACCCAAAACCTTCCAGTTGCCGGCTTACCATTTGTATGGTGGAAATCATAGATAATCTAGGCACATCTAGGGATACCTAGTCTGGAATTGGAACCCAAAATCTTCTGGTTGCTGGCTCACTATTGGTATGGTGGCAGTTATAGAGTAGATAATCTAGGCACATCCAGGAATACCTAGTCTAGAATTGGAACCCAAAACCTTCTGGTCATGGCTTGCCATTGGTATGGTGGCAGTCATAGAGTAGATCATCTAGGCACATCCAGGGACACCTAGTCTGGGATTGGAACCCAAAACCTTCTGGTTGCCGGCTCACCATTGGTATGGTGGCAATCATAGATAATCTAGGCACATCCAGGTATACCTAGTCTGGGATTGGAACCCAAAACCTTCTGGTTGATGGCTCGCCATTGGTATGGTGGCAATCATAGAGTAGATAATCTAGGCACATCCAGGGATACCTAGTCTGGAATTGGAACCCAAAACCTTCTGGTTGCTGGCTCGCCATTGGATGCTGGTTTGCCATTGGTATGGTGAAAACTATAGAGTAGATTATTAGTTATATGTGATATAATAATATAAAACTAAAATTGTTGGTATAGTGTATTAACTTACACTGCAAATTTGGTGGAAATTGAAATTTAATGACGCATCCAATCCTTCAGAATTGCTGTGGAGTTAAATCTTCCTGAGATCAGAGATTTTCATACTATGTGTTAGTTTATATCTTTTAAAATATTGTGTTTATGCTCCTGTCGTTGCTAAACTGACTGGTTATTTGATGGTTAGTTACTTACTGTTCACTCTCGCAACCCTGACATGATGGTGGTGTTGTCTTAATGTGTGTTGTGCTGGTGTGAGTGGATCAGACACAGCAGTGCTGCTGAAGCTTTTGTTCACACGTCTTCCTCTGTCTGAAAAAGGACAGGAGCCAAATAACTTCCTGCTGACTCACATTAGAGGCAGCTTGCCGTTAACCACAGGATGACCTCTTATAATTCTTCTTTTATGCAACGGTGCTGTCACCTTTACGCTGTCACCGTGATTTAAAATGCCATAAAACATTGAGCATTTGTCTCTAAGACCAGAGAGCAGCGAACGCCCACTAAAAGCTCCACTCTGAGTGCAGCACGAGTGCGTCGAGAGCTCCTCTGAATTGGGTCACAACCGAGCACATACAGTGTATCTAGGCTACAGAAGTGTAAATAGGGAGTAGCCTCATTTACAATCCAGATAACCTTTCAGTTCAAGGGTGTCTCATTACGACCTGTTTTAAAATGTTTAAAGTGAAATTTTGGAAGCTTCCAAAATTCATCTACCTCCTATTTACATCCCGCAGGTGGATTTCTCATAGTCAGTAATGGGCAATGGATGGATAGATGAGTGGACGTCTAGTTGGATAGAAAGGTATTTGGATGGGTCGCTAGCTAGCTAGGGAGGGATAGATGGATATGAGTAGATGATTGGATGGAGGGAAAGATTGATGGGGTAGATAGATAAAAGGATGAATAGACAGATGACTGAATGGATAGATAGATGGTTAGATGGATACAAAGATATTTGGATGATTCGCTAGTTAAACTGATATATGTGTGATAAATGGATATGGATGGAGGGGGAAATTGAGGGATGGGTAGATGAGTGGACAGATAGTTGGATGAACTGCTAACTCTACGGATGGAAAGATAAGGGTAGAGGGGAGGGATGAATGGATAGATAGCTAAATAGATATTTGAATGATTAACTAGGTAGCTGGGTGGCTGGATAGATGGATGGAAGAATGGATGGATAGATGAGTAAATAAAGATTTGGATGACAGTTTGCTAGCTTAAGTTTTGAATGGATGGAAAGATACATAGACATTTGAAAAGCAATATGATTGGGTGGCTAGATGAACAGATCGATGGCAAGATAAATATTAAAATGGTTATCTAGAGATGGATGGATAGATAAATGGACAAATATGCAGTTAGATATTTCAATAAGTAGATGATGAATAAATGGATGGAGGAGTAGCTGGATATTTGATGGAATAGATAATGGAGGGATAAGTAGTTAGATATTGGAAGGGATAGATGATGGATGGCTGGCTGGAAAAGTAGTAAGATATTTAAACAGATTAATGATGGATGGGGAGTAGTTAGATATTTACATTGATAGATGGATGGATAAGTAGATCGATATTTCAATGGATAGATGATGGATAGATAAATATATGGATGAGTAGTTAGATATTTACATTAATAGATGGATGGATAAGTAGATCGATATTTCAATGGATAGATGATGGATAGATAAATATATGGATGAGTAGTTAGATATTTACATTGATAGATGGATGGATAAGTAGATCGATATTTCAATGGATAGATGATGGATAGATAAATATATGGATGAGTAGTTAGATATTTGAATGTATAAATGATGGATGGATAAGTAGCAAGATATTTCAATTGATTAATGGTTGATGGATAGAGGAATATTTAAATCCATCCATCCAAAGACACTGATGGTCGGTTAAGTAGCTAGATGGATGGACGTGTAGTGAATTACTTTCTTGTATAGCTAAACTGCTGGAGGATGAGTTGATGGATGGATAAGTAGATAGACATTTAGATGGATAAATACATGGATGGATGAGTAGTTAGATATTTAATTGGATTGATGGGTGGTTAAATAGATGGATGAATTAGTGGATGGATAGATAAATGGATGGATGAGTAGTTAGATATTTGATTGGATTGATGGGTGGTTAAATAGATGGATGAATGGTTGGATGGATAGATAAATGGATGGATGCGTAGTTAGATATTTAGATGGATTGATGGGTGGTTAAGTGGATGGATGGATGGATGGATGGATAAGTAGATAGACATTTAGAGGATAGATACATGGATTGATGGGTGGTTAAATAGATGGATGAATTGGTGGATGGATAGATAAATGGATGGATGAGTAGTTAGATATTTGATTGGATTGATGGGTGGTTAGGTAGATGGATGGATAGATAAATGGATGGATGAGTAGTTAGATATTTGATTGGATTGATGGATGGTTAGGTAGATGGATGAATGGGCGGATGGATGGATGAGTATTAGATATTTGATTGGATTGATGGTGGTTAGGTAGATGGATGGATAGATAAATGGATGGATGAGTAGTTAGATATTTGATTGGATTGATGGGTGGTTAGGTAGATGGATGGATAGATAAATGGATGGATGAGTAGTTAGATATTTGATTGGATTGATGGATGGTTAGGTAGATGGATGGATAGATAAATGGATGGATGAGTAGTTAGATATTTGATTGGATTGATGGATGGTTAGGTAGATGGATGAATGGGCGGATGGATGGATGAGTAGTTAGATATTTGATTGGATTGATGGGTGGTTAGGTAGATGGATGGATGAGTAGTTAGATATTTGATTGGATTGATGGATGGTTAGGTAGATGGATGGATAGATAAATGGATGGATGAGTAGTTAGATATTTGATTGGATTGATGGATGGTTAGGTAGATGGATGAATGGGCGGATGGATGGATGAGTAGTTAGATATTTGATTGGATTGATGGGTGGTTAGGTAGATGGATGAATTGGTGGATGGATAGATAAATGGATGGATGAGTAGTTAGATATTTGATTGGATTGATGGGTGGTTAGGTAGATGGAGGATAGTAAATGGATGGATGAGTTGTTAGTTTTTTGGATTGATGGGTGGTTAGGTAGATGGATGAATTGGTGGATGGATAGATAAATGGATGGATGAGTAGTTAGATATTTGATTGGATTGATGGGTGGTTAGGTAGATGGATGAATTGGTGGATGGATAGATAAATGGATGGATGAGTAGTTAGATATTTGATTGGATTGATGGGTGGTTAGGTAGATGGATGAATTATGGATGTTGATATAATGGATGGATGAGTAGTTAGATATTTGATTGGATTGATGGTGGTTAGGTAGATGGATGAATTGGTGGATGGATAGAGAAATGGTGGATGAGTAGTTAGATATTTGATTGGATTGATGGGTGGTTAGGTAGATGGATGAATTGGTGGATGGATAGATAAATGGATGGATGAGTAGTTAGATATTTGATTGGATTGATGGGTGGTTAGGTAGATGGATGAATGGGCGGATGGATGGATGAGTAGTTAGATATTTGATTGGATTGATGGGTGGTTAAGTAGATGGATGGCTGGATGAGTATATATATATAGTTACCTGGATTTTAGATTCAGTGCTATTGAACTGAATGGTCTGTGGGATCCAGGCTGTGCTCGTTCTCTGTGTTGAGTCATTTTTCTGCCTCAGTGAGTCTGTCTGTTAAATGAGCTTCTCTCAGGTTTCTATTGGTGGAGCTGACCTGATGTCCCTGTGACTCTTCTTTGGGAAATGTGATTCCACAGGAGTGAACTGGGATGAATCACCGCTGTTTCTTTTCACAGTTTTCTTCACTGCGTAGTGAAGCTTGTTACATGTTGTGTAGAAAATCTGGCGACCAAGATTTAAAACAAACTGCAGCCAAATCAGCATCTATAAAACCAGGATGTTATTGACTGACTCTGGTCATGAAAAAACATAAACTTGCTTGACTTTTTAAGGTGCTGTTTAATAAAAGTCTAATCATCTGTCTAGCAATAAATAAAAGATCCACAGTGCTGGGAGCTGGGAACATTAGATATTAGCTATGTTCAGTTCTGGCTATCTGCCTAAACAGTGATATGATAAAACAAGTGTAGATGCTACACAGTCGAGTCACATTATTATGACCACCAGCTAATAACCAGAGTGACCACCATGTGCAGCACAGACAGCAGCTAGATGGACTGGGAGACTCAGTAAGGTCCTGGTAGGTGGTCACAGGTATCCGGAGGTATCATGCTGACTGCAGTGCATCCCACAGCTCCTGGAGGGAGCGTGGAGAAGGATCCATAGAGCCAACACCACCATCCAGGTGGAACCACCGATGCTCAGTTGGGTTCAAGTCTGGGGATTTAGAGGTCCAGGGTAGTTCTTGGAAGTCTTGGTCAGCTCTTCCAACCAATGTGGGACATTTCTAACTGTGTGACGTGTCGCATATGCGTCTTGCTGGAAGATCCCATCCACCCCAGAGAAGACCATCAGGGTGGATTCAGAGTATCTTCCACATGGAAGAGTGGGTCCAGAGCTCAAATCTGAGACTAAATCCTACTCAGTGGTGTTTGGGATTGGAGCGCTTTGGGTAGCTGGCTGATTGCCAAAGTGATGCCCGTTTAGAGGACATCTGAGAGCATGAAGTTAAGTGGCTGGACAAAAGCTGAAATTGACCTTGTTCTGTATGTCCATCACTGAGCACACCGGTGCCACAACTTCCAAGCATTCCAAAACATGTTTTTATTTTTATGGCCCCCATCCGCCACCTCTATTTATTCTACCTTCTAAACTCTATTTAAAGCTCAGCCCTTTTAAGTACACTTCACTGTCACCATCTGTTCTTTCATCCAGCAGCGTCCAGCCCAGCCCTCGTTCGGCCTCCTGGAAAGCTCTGTATTCTGCTGTGCCGTTCTGGCTGTAACTTAAAAGTTTAAGGGTCCCAGTTTGGCCCCTGAGGAGATTAGTCCAGATGCTGACTTGAGAACACGGCCGTTCGCCTTATCTTCAAGCCCAAGGAATTACGTAACATCTCATAATGCACCATACGGGGGGGTTTAGCTGGTGGTGTTATGTCATAAACCTCTGACCAGCTACATTTTTAATGTTCGGCCAGGCGGAACGACTCCATCTCCGGCTGGCGTTGGAGGAGTGATATGGTTTTGGAGTGTCTAGTGCGGTTTGCTATGAATCACATGCTCTGATTCACGGTGTGACATTTCGCTTCTGGGCACATCTGCCTTGCAGGCATTTATACTTTCAGCATCCGGCTCCTCATGAGGGTCGGAGATGGTGAGAATTCCTTCATTTCCATATTTCAGATGATCCTGTCATGAAGTGAAATTCAAATGAACTTGGATGAGAGTCATATAAGCTGTGGATCCCACTCTGGTCAAAGTAACACTGGTGGACTTTGCTGGTACCTTTTAGGGTTGGGCTAATGTTAACATTAACAGCTATTGATGGCTAATAATTCTGGTTAATGATATTCTTATGCTTGCTGGTTCTTATTCGTTGCTCGTCCTAAACTCAAAGAAGCTTTAATCAGTTATTGATCTCTGGTATCTGAGATCTTCTGAGGGACGATTGAATTAGAATTACAATTCAGAACTATTTGCCACATGTGTTTGTACCCAGCAGAATTTGACCTCTGCTTTAGCTTGTCCGTTCAGTGAAACACCCACATCATATACACACACACTAGTGAACATACACACTAGGGGGCACTAAAAACACACTTCCCAAGGCACCAGCGGAGGAGTTAGAGGTTAGGTACCTTCCTCAAGGGCACTTCAGTCTTTGTCCTGTTGGTCCAGGGGATCAAACCGGTGACCTTCCAGTCACAATAGCTGATGCCTAACCTTCGACCCACGGCAGCTTGTATCCACGATCTCGTTCTGTTGGTCACTACGCAAAGCTCGTGACCACAGGTGAGAGTAGGAACGTAGATTGACTGGTAAATCGAGAGCTTTGCCTTTCGGCTCAGCTCTCTCTAGTAAATGTCTTCTAAATATAAAACTGAACATGTTTAGGGGTGTAAACCTGCCAGGTGACCTTCACACGCTGAGCGTCTCGGCTGGTTGGCTACGTGTCGTAGGAGAAGGAGGAGAAGGAGGAGAAGGAGGAGAAGCTGTGTGAAGGGTGTTCTCTGAAGTGACGTTAATGTCAGAGGAAGGTTGTGATGATGGGCTGTATCTGAAATAGTCAGGCAGCAGAAACCACACTTTATCTTCTCTAGCATCAATCTATCAACCTTCTATCAATCTTCTTTCCAAACTTCCTTCCTTCCTTCCCAACTTCATTCCCTCTGAAACTTTTTCCTTCCTTTCTTCTTTTCTTTCTTTCAAAGTTCCTTTCCTCTGAACCCCCTGTCTTCCTTCCAAACGTCCTTTCCTCTGAACCACCTGTCTTCCTTCCAAACTTCCTTCCCTCTGAACCTCCTCTCTTCCTTCCAAACGTCCTTCCCTCTGAACCTCCTCTCTTCCTTCCAAACCTCCTTTCCTCTGAACCCCCTGTCTTCCTTCCAAACTTCCTTTCCTCTGAACCCCCTGTCTTCCTTCCAAACTTCCTTTCCTCTGAACCACCTGTGTTTCTTCCAAACTTCCTTTCCTCTGAACCTCCTCTCTTCCTTCTAAACCTCCTTCCCTCTGAACCTCCTCTCTTCCTTCCAAACTTCCTTCCCTCTGAACCCCCTGTCTTTCTTCCAAACGTCCTTTCCTCTGAACCTCCTGTCTTCCTTCCAAACCTCCTTTCCTCTGAACCACCTGTCTTCCTTCCAAACTTCCTTCCTTCTGAACCACCTGTTTCTTCCAAACTTCCTTTCCTCTGAACCTCCTCTCTTCCTTCTAAACCTCCTTCCCTCTGAACCTCCTCTCTTCCTTCCAAACTTCCTTCCCTCTGAACCTCCTCTCTTCCTTCCAAACTTCCTTCCCTCTGAACCTCCTCTCTTCCTTCCAAGCTTTCTTCCCTCTGAACCTCCTTTCTTCCTTCCAAACTTCCTTTCCTCTGAACCTCCTTTCTACCTTTCTTCTGAACCTCCTGTCTTTCTTCCAAAGTTCCTTCCCTCTGAACCTCCTCCATTAGTTCCTTCTTTCCTTTCTTCCTTTCAGGCTTTGTTCCCTCTGAACCTCATTCCTTCCTTTCCTCTGAACCTACTTTCTTTTTTCCAAACTTACTTCCCTCTGAATAACTCCATTACTTCCTTACTTCCTTGCTTCCAAGCTTCCTTCCCTCTCAACTTCCTGCCTTCCTTGTCCTTTCTTCCTTCCAGACGTCCTTCTTTTCATCCTTGCTTTCAAGCTTTCTTTCTTCCGAACTACCTTCCTGTCTTTCTTCCTTTCTGCCTTCTTTCCTTTAGAAAGATTTGTGTTTGATAGTGTTTTGTAGGTGTGTGGGTGTTGTTGCTTTGTTCCCAAATCAGATATAATAAGTGGTGTAATTGAATATTTGGTGAAGATACAGTATATTTGGTCGTGTCGGTGGTCCTGCTTGTAGCTCCGGTTAAAACTCCAGAAACAAACCTCGTGTACTAAACGTGTCTGTGCTGACGGACTAAATCTTGGTTGGGGAAGAAACGCTCTTGCCGCTTGGTTTACACTCAGAATCCCGCGAGGTGCCGCGCCGGAGGGAAAACATGGGTTTCAGCCGAGAGACTCAAATCTCGGTTTTCCAGCCTGAAGTTTGCTGCTCGTGATCTCGCCTGCAGAAAGCCCGGAATGGCGACCGCATCCAACTTCAAAGCCTTCTCTTGAAAAGCCATTTCCACTCTGCTGCACACGGCTGTGCAGTGGAAGCACTTGGTAAACATCCCCCCCGTCCAAAACCCCCTGCGGCCCGGAGAGCGCGAGGCCTCGGCGGAGGAGTGAAGGGGTGAATGTAATCTGGAAGGCCTGCGCTGACGTCTCTCGGGATGAATCAGAAAGATGAAGCCCCCCACAATGTGGCGGGGCTGAGAGTAACAGGAGTGATATGAGTCCCCGTAGAGCAGACACTGGTAACAAATCAGAGGAGTCCGGCGTTCAGCCAGATTTCTCAGGGGGGCAATACGAGCGGTGGCGAAAGCTCTGACGCGCTCTCGGCGAGGAGCAGAGCGGCTCGGCTAATTACAGCAGCGCTGAGAGGCTGATGAGAACCAGCCGTCCACTGTGGAGGATCAGCCGTGAACCAGTTCATTACAGAGACTTTCCCTCTTTCTCTCCTCCTCTCTTTCTCTCCTCCTCTCTTTCTCTCCTCCTCTCTTTCTCTCCTCCTCTCTCTCTTTTCTTCTTTACCTCTTTCTCTCTCTTCCTCTCTCTCTTTCCCTCTTTACCTCTTCCTCTCTTTCTCTCCTCCTCTCTTTCTCTCCTCCTCTCTTTCTCTCCTCCTCTCTTTACCTCTTCCTCTCTTTCTCTCCTCCTCTCTTTACCTCTTCCTCTCTTTCTCTCCTCCTCTCTTTACCTCTTCCTCTCTCTCTTTTCTTCTTTACCTCTTTCCCTCTCTTTCCCTCTCTCTCTCTCTTTTCTTCTTTACCCTCTTTACCTCTTCCTCTCTTTACCTCTTCCTCTCTTTCTCTCCTCCTCTCTTTCCCTCTCTCTCTCTTCTTCTTTACCTCTTCCTCTCTTTACCTCTTTCCCTCTTTTCCTCTCCCTCCCTCTTTCCCTCTTCCTCTCTCTCCCTCTTCCTCTCTTTCCCTCTTTACCTCTTCCTCCCTTTTCCTATTTACCTCTTCCTCTCTTTCTCTCTTTACCTCTTCCTCTCTTTCCCTCTTTACCTCTTCCTCTCTTTTTCTCTTTCCCTCTCTCGCTCTCTCTCTTTTCCTCTCTCGCTCTCTCTCTTTTCCTCTCTCGCTCTCTCTCTTTCCCTCTTTACCTTCCTTTGTATTTCTCTCTCTGTCCCTCATTCTCTCTCTCCCCCTTTCTCTCTCTCTTTCCCTCTTTACCTTTCTTTCTATTTCTCTCTTTGTCTCACTCTCTCTCTCTCTTCCAATTTTTTCTCTCTCTTTTCCTCTTCCTTTATGTTTCTGTCCTTCTTTCTCTTTCTCTCCCCCTCTTTCTCGCTCTCTCTTCCCCTCTTTACCTTTCTATTTCTCTCTCTTATTCTCTCTCCCTATCTCTTTTCCTCTTCATCTTTCCCTCTCCCTCTTTCTCTCTCTCTCTTTTCCTCTTCCTCTCTGTTTCTCATCTTCGTTTTCTCTCCCCCCTCTCTTCCATTCTTTCTTTCTCTCTCTTTTTCCCTCTTTACCTTTCTTTCTATTTCTCTCTCATTCGCTCTCTCTCTTTCTTTTCCTCTTCCTCTCTGTTTCCCTCTCCCTCTTTTTCGCTCTCTCTTTTTTTCTTTCTCGCTCTTTCTTTTCCTCTCTTTTTCCCTCTCCCTCTTTCTCACTCTTTCTTTTTCTCTCTCCTGCTCTCTCTCTCTTTCCCTCTTTACCTTTCTGTCTATTTCTCTCTCTCATTCTCTCTTCTTCTTTCTTTTCCTCTTCCTCTCACTTTCCTTCTCCCTCTTTCTTGCTCTCTCTTTTCCTCTTTCTCTATCTTTCTCTCTCCCTCTGTTTTTTCTCTTCCTCTCTTTCTGTCTCTCTCTCTCTCTCTCTCTCTCTCTCTCTCTCTCTGTACATCTCTCTCTCCTCTGGTCTGCAGGGGTAAACTGTGCATGGTACGCAGGAGTGATAATGTACTTCATGTTCCTGATTGGTTCCTGTGCAGGGGCAGGTTCTGATATTACTGAACGACAAACTGCCTCATTTCAGAGAACGGTGGAGGGGTGGGGTGGGGGTGGTGGTTGGAGGGGTGGGGTGGGTGGTGGTTGGAGGGGTGGGGTGGGGGTGGTGGTTGGAGGGGAGAGAAAAGTTAAGTCCCTCAACTGTTAGGGTCTAAAAATAGCAGCGCGGTGCCGCTGGGACTTGGCTGCTGTGATCTGAAGCGTTACTGTAAGAGCTGTGCGCACTGCAGCGCCTGCTGACTTTCATCTTCTCCTTCCACTGAAACACACCGGCTGCCACACACTGATGGAATGAAGGGGTCTTGTAGGGTCTTACAGTTTTACATGTGAGGAGCCCAAAGAACACGGCAAAGAGCTTCGCCCATAACAGCCCAAGAACTGAACCCAACGTCACCCTGATACACGCCATCAGTCAGAAGCTTGGACACGCCTACCCAGGTTCTTCTTATTTGTACTATATTAATAGTAATAATATTAGTGAATAAGTGTGAAGAGGTTAAAGTTATAGAATAGTCGGTATGGAATTATTTCTGGAGCAGAATTAAACATCTGGTGGTGTTTAAAGAATGTTTAGAGGGTCTTTTAGAAATGAGCTCATTTGCTCTGATGCAGGTTTACATACTTTGAACATTCTGACCAGCAGCTTCATGAGGAGCCACATGAGCTGCTTCTCTAACAGGACTGAAGAAGATAGTGTACATGCTGAGATCTTGTTCTGATAAACAGGTTTGGGGGTTTTATAGCTCTTATAAACATATACATTCTCATTTTTACATTTAAACACTGTAAAAAAAGAAAAAGTTTTTTTTAAATATTTGTGTACATGGGCTCCAACTTCACTATTTACACTCGTCTTTCAACACATTCAGAGTCTTTATAAGTATAAACACATATAAACAGTTAGGTGTGTCCAAACTTTTGACTGGCATGTCAGTAATAAAAGCCTTAAATAGTTCATGCATAAATAAAAATATGATTAGTAAAAGTGTGTTTTATATATATATATATATATATATATATATATATATATATATATATATATATATATATTAATAGTATATATATATATATTAGAGATGGAAGGATCGATTGGCTATGTATCGGTATCAGCCGATTTTTAATCTAAATATGTGATCGGTGATTGGCTGATCGATCGATGGCGTTAAACAAATGAGACTAGTTTTTGTATTTACAGCTAGAGTTTCATCCAGAAAGAGGGGCCCTCCGGCCAGCTCCCTGCAATTCCTATCTGAACCACTAGGTGGAAATACACACCCTTTCTTTTTTTTCACAGACTGACTGAAGCAGCGGCGTTGTGAGAAAAGCATGTGCTGATAGAAAGCATGTCTGTCGTCTGGCTGTTTGTTAGCGTATGTGACTCAGACTCATCCAGGACGTTTTATAAAAAGTATAAAATCAGTGTGTCTCGTGGGAGAACCCAGAGTCTGCATTTAAGGACTGCAGTTTTTACTGCATTTATTTAATTTGCTTTTTTGGTTTTAAATTTAGGGTCTAAATGTAATGATTGCAGTTTTGTGGATATTTGTTTGATTTACTTTATTTACTGATAATTTAGTTAAAAATATTACGCTGTTTCATATGAGCTCGTTAAAAATGGTAATAAACCAGTTTAGACCATGTTTCATGACTTGATCGGTATCAGCTATTGGCCGATCGTGCTGAAATATATACTACCGTTCAAAAGTTTGTGATCACAGTGAAATGTTCTTGTTTTAATGGAGTATCTTCTTCCTTAACACAACAATGAACTGACGGGTCTCTAAAGAAAGTTGTTTCTTTCTGGTCATTGTGAGTCGGTCAGCAAGCCAACAACTGCTGATCTTCAGATACTAAACTAACTAAGAATGTTTGTTCTTCCCTTTTATACTCACTTATTAGTAGAATGTTTTTCAGCTGTGCATCACAATTGAGCAAGAGTGTCCTAACAACCAATTAGTCCAATAACATCCTTAACTTGGATGGTGGTCGTACCAGGAGATTTAGACAGAGGACTGAGATTTACTGATAATAGACTATATGTAAAATAAGCCTCTATACAAAAATAGACTTTAATACAAACATTTTTATTCTTTAAAAATCATCTGATACACTTATATTAATTGTGAAATGAACAATATTGTTTGTGAATTGCATGAAAACTGCATGAAATGAAATTCTAAATTGATCCTAAACTTTTGAGCGGTAGTATATGTGTGTATATATGTATATATATATATATATATATATATATATATATATATATATATATATATATATATATATATATATATATATAGTGTGTGTGTGTTTATATGTGGGTGTAAGAAAATATCAAATATGGGGATATTATGTTTAATGATACTGTATCGATTCTCAATAACACAGTATAGATACTCAGATTCCTGACAGACCAAACTTCTGTACATGCCTTTATCCATCCTGTTGTGTACAGGAGAGATAAAGGCGTGTTATGTTTATGTATGTTGTGTAGTATGTGTTATGTATGATAAAAAAAATGCCATTCATAATGTTACAGCTCGGATTGGCTCAGAATACACACCCATAAAACCACAGGACGCCGCCCACAGGACACTGCTGTCTGGATAGTTTTGGTTGGTGGACGATTCTCAGTCCAGCAGTGACACTGAGGAGTTGTTTAAGCACTCCAGCAGCAGCAGCTGTGTCTGCTCCACTCACACCAGCACAACACACACTAACACACCACCACCATGTCAGTGTCACTGCAGTGCTAAGAATGATCCACCTCCCTAATAGTACCTGCTATGTGGTGGTCCTGTGGGGGTCCTGATCATTAAAGAACAGAGTAATAAAGTATACAGAGAATCAGATGAACTACAGTCTGTAGGTGGAGCTCCTGTATGGTCAGTGGAGCTGATACAGTGGACGGTGAGTGTGAATACAGGGAGGTGGCTTTAGTGTTGTAATGCTCTGGATCTACAGAGCAGATGTTGAGAGCTGTGGTATGAAAATGAGCTTTAAATCAATGACAGTTTTAAAAAGATGCGCCGTGAACATCTCCATCGCTCTGACAGGTGTCTGATGAGTGTGGGTGCTTTGATGAATCAAGATGTTTTCATGATGTAACGGATGTAAGTAGGTCAACAAACCTACAGCTGAATGCAGTCCAGTGGCAGGATGTTACATACCTCCAGAGTCCAGTGGCAGCACTTAACATACCTCCAGAGTCCAGTGGCAGCACTTAACATCCCTCCAGAGTTCAGTGGCAGCACTTAACATCCCTCCAGAGTCCAGTGCCAGGACGTTGCATCCCTCCAGAGTCCAGTGCCAGGACGTTGCATCCCTCCAGAGTCCAGTGCCAGCACTTAACATCCCTCCAGAGTCCAGTGGCAGCACTTAACATCCCTCCAGAGTTCAGTGGCAGGGTGTTACATCCCTCCAGAGTCCAGTGGCTGGGCGTTACATCCCTCCAGAGTCCAGTGGCAGCGCTTTACATCCCTCCAGAGTCCAGTGGCAGTGCTTTACATCCCTCCAGAGTCCAGTGGCAGCGCTTAACATCCCTCCAGAGTCCAGTGGCAGCGCTTAACATGCCTCCAGAGTCCAGTGGCAGCGCTTTACATCCCTCCAGAGTCCAGTGGCAGCGCTTAACATCCCTCCAGGGTCCAGTGGCAGCGCTTTACACCACTCCAGGGTCCAGTGGCAGCGCTTTACACCACTCCAGGGTCCAGTGGCAGCGCTTTACACCACTCCAGGGTCCAGTGGCAGCGCTTTACACCACTCCAGGGTCCAGTGGCAGCGCTTTACACCACTCCAGGGTCCAGTGGCAGCGCTTTACACCACTCCAGGGTCCAGTGGCAGCGCTTTACACCACTCCAGGGTCCAGTGGCAGCGCTTTACACCCTTTCAGCTAACGTTTGGCAATGCAGATGGTGATCTTATGCTTGTGTGCAGCTGCTCGGCCATAGAAACACATTTATGAAGCTCCTGACGCAGTAGTTGATGTTTCTTGTAGAGGCAGTTTGGGACTCTGTAATGAGTGATCCAGGAGAGGATAGGTGATGTTCAGCTCTCTGTGGCTCCGCTGTGTGAGTTCACATGGTCTACTACTTTATGTCAGAGCTGTTGTGGCTCCTACAGACTCTAATATCACAATAATGGCTTAACCAGGGCAGATCTGGCAGGACAGAAATCTCACAAAGTGACCCGTGGCAAAGGTTGCATACTATGAAACATCCTACTACACGTGTGCATGGAGATTGCATGGCTATGTGCTTGACTTTATACACCTGTTAATAATGGCAGCGACTTAAACACCTCAACTCAGTAACTAGGAGTGTCCACAAACTTTTGGCCAGACAGTGCAGCCTGTGCAAAGCTAATAGTAAATGTCCTGTTTGTTTGTGTCCTCAGCTCTGGAGAGGGAGATGTCTGCGAGGCAGACCAGAGAGGAGCTGATAAAACGAGGAGTTCTGAAGGAGATCTTCGAGAAAGGTGAGTACGTGGGTCTACACACGACAGCAGAGTCTGCTCCAAACCAGAGAGCAAGACCAGCATCTCCCGAGAAATACACATCAGGACCCATTCCAAATGAAAACGAATGAATTGTTTTCTCAAACTTCATGAACTTGCAGAGCTTTATACCATATAAATATTAAATGACAGGGGGCGGAGCCTTCCAGTATATGTAGAGGTTATGTAGGTTCTTGTTAGATTCCAGCAAATTTTGAGAGTCCACTGTACTGATCTTGGTAGAAGCCTGTTGGTATAACTGGTTATTCTGGTTTTGATGGTCCCAAGTCTTCTACCAGAGGAAAGTGGCTAGAGGAGAGTGTCCAGGATGAGAGGGGTCAGCTGTAATTCTGCCAGCATGCTGCTGCTGTAGATGATCAGGATCGTTGTTCTTCACTTGTTCTTGTGAGGAACCAAACCAGATGGTTATGAGGTGGATCGCTGTATAGGACTGGGTCATTAGGCTCTGTGGCAGGTTGATCTTCTCCAGCTGTCTCAGGAAGAACATTTTCATGGAGACTGTGTTCCTCTCCCACTTCAGATCCCTGGATATGGTTGGGTGGTCCCCAGGAACTTCAATGACCCCCCAGAGTCGTTGAACGTTGAAGTGGGGGTATGGGGACAGGGTTGGGAGGTTGGGTTGGCCTGAAGTTCACAGTCATCTCTACTGTCTTTTGCGGGTTGAGCAGCAGATGGTTGCTGCGGCGCCAAGAGACCTGCTGCTTGACTTCAGTGCCATCAGTGACATCATCTGAAAGTTCTTCACAGGATCTTTTTACATGATGGTCGTAAATCTGAGGAAAGTAAGACGTCCCGTATCACCACATCAGACCCCTGTGAATGACTTGAAGTCTTAATTTTAGTCTCACACATCTGGCCTTGATGGTACGTGTGCAATATGTGTTCACACCGTAGTCCTGGTTCAGTATGATACTGCAAGACGGCGCTAGCGTGTATGCTGTCTTGCTTGTCGGCACTTCTAAAGATTCCAGGACAGCTGGTTTTATTTTTGGATCAGTGGTCATAGCTGCACACTGAGACTCCATTGTTTTCCACTATGAAAGCAATCACTGTGTAACCACTGTATGACAGAAGGCACTAAATATAGTCTGGAGTCATGAAAGTCAGTGAAACCTCAGCTTTGTTCTCTATAAACTACCTGTTTACGCTCACTGATCACTTCATTAGACCAACCTTCTTGTATCTACACTCCCTGTCCATGTTCTCAGCTCCACTGACCATGTAGGAGCTACACTTACAGACTGTAGATCATCTCATCGCCGTCTAAAGAAAAACAAGCCTCTCCAAAATGGCAACTTTACAGGAAAGACCAAAAACTGTCTGTACTTTCAATGTAAGTCAATGGAACCAGAATTTTTGTCAGGTTATTTTTGAGCATTTCTTTTGGTCCATTAACCAAGAAATACAGCAGCTCACATGTTCCAATGATGTAGAAAATGAAAATTGCCCAAAATTGAGATGCATACATGTATTAATCTGAACTGTAGTGCTGTCACAGTTATTACATAATCACTTAATTGCAGTTACGTGAGATGATTGTACTTAAGACTACGATAACTTGCATATTTGTTAGATTAGAAACAAAGTAAAAGTAATTCTGTCTGTTTAAATGACCTGTATATGTACACTACTGTGCAAAAGTCTTGGGCAGTCTTTTCAATAAGTGTATGTTCACCAGTAGTAACACCAGATCTGATTAGAACAGATGTAAATAATCATACATACAATACAAAGTAACATGAATATGTTATTGTGAGAGAAGTAGATCAGATCTTGAGCTCCAGTTTGAAGAACAAAGTTAGGTTCCAGATTTCTCCTGGACGCCCCAGACATTGTATGAATGTGTTCAGTTCCTTCAGCAGCAAATCTTGATTTAGCTTAATGAAGTACCGAGCAGTCAAAGCAGGTGTTAGATGAGAACTGATAATAATACTGGGTTGTTTATAGAAGGAGAAGTATGTATGTAAATATGTATGTATGATGTATGTAAAAGCACTACTTACTTACTGTATTAATACTGTTAATATTTAAATAATAAAAGAAAATCTGGAAAAATAGATTTCTAAATATAATCTCCCCCAGCGCCCCTAACCTTTGCACAGTACTGTATATCATATGATCCAAGTCTGCTGACTTGTTTTTAAAACATATTTGCACCACAGATCAGCCCTTTAATGCATGGTGTCCACGCTTGTGGACAGTTAATAATAGTTCAATTTAAAGCATATGAAATGCATTTCACCCTCCAAACAACTAGATGGCAGAATCAAAAGTCTCACTGCTCCAGTGTAACAAAATCCATTCTCCTGAATTCTATTGTAGTCTTGAGTGCTGAGGCTTAGAAACCAGGATGACTGACAATACTTAGAATCAGAGAATGTCTCTGGTATATCAATATTTAAAGTTTCTACACAAAAAGGTCAAACTAAGAAAAAAAAGTGTGTCAGACAGACTCTAACGAACATGATTTGATATATTAAACTTCTTTTTAGATGCTTTTATGGCTCAGAAACCAACTGTCCACATTTGTGGACATCATGCAACAAAGGCATTGCATTTTTTATTTAAAAGTTGCAAAAAAGAAGCTTAAAATTCAGCATTGTTTGTATAAAATGTTAGTTTTCCAATAAAATACATTTAAAAGTTCAAGAAAGGTTTGAGGTAAGATATAAGCATTCTTGAAAACACTTTAGATGTTTTTATAAATCGTATGTTCTTCTGTTTTTTTCACTCTGCTAATGCATGGTGTCCACATATGTGGACGGTTAAATAACTTTTTTTAATAAAACTGATTTTTATGTAAAATTAAATTCCGTAGGATTATTTATGCAGATCTGAGCAAGAAAAAAAAAATCTAAATATAATTTTTAATAATTTATACATGAAATAATTCAATTATTAATAACGAATGAAAGCAAACACTCTACTAATAAGTCAGCACAGGCCGCCTGCTGGTTTCTGTCCCACTGCTTTCGGCTGACGTGCTATTGAATATGAGAGAATGGCGAGAGCTGCTCTGAAGGTCACTGGGTTTGACCTCTGGCTCTGATTCACCCTTCTTTATGTAAAGCTTGTTTAAGAGCTTCAAGGCTGCAGTGTGTTTGGTTCAAAGTCTTGACTGGAAACAGATTATCCTATTTTTTTTTCTTATTTTTTTTTCCTCCCCCCCTTCCTCCTCTTCCTCCCCTCATGTCATTTTTCTTTTTGGCGTGGTGGAAAAACGTTTGGGAGCCCGCCGTCCGATTGGCTGCTTGCGTTTAATCAGCTTACACACGTTAAAGCTCTTAGCGGGCTAGCGAGTGTGTGCATGTGATCGTGTTTACTCTGGGCGACGGTGAAAAATACAGCAGGGATTAATTCTGTGTGGAAATGTTTAATACTTGATTAGCTTACACACATGCCGAGGCTCCGAGCGGGGCTGGAGTCTGAGAGTCTTCACGTTACCTCTCGGTCACCTTTCACTTTCACCCGTAAAGCCGTTTCCTGGGACGCTGGAGTTGAAGTGCTGGGGAAAAGTTGGGGAGGTGGAGCTGAGCAAACCTCCCGGCAACTGCTGGATAAGAGGATGAAGTTTGTTACCAGGTCTTGTAGGGCTGTGTATCGGCAAGAACTTGGAGAAACAATACGTATCGTGATACGGAGCTCTCGATTCAGTATATCACGATATATTGCGATACTGCAAGTAAAGTGATATATTGTGATTTTTCAAATCCTACTATTAAAACACACCACTATATGAACAGGTTTCCAATGCTTACAATAGCATTGCGTCCTTGTGCTGCTTGTTAATGTTGGAGTGGAGCTAAAAAAATAGATTACAGCACTGCCATCTAGTGGTCAGAGGTTTAAACACAACACACAATGATTCACTGTCTGCCAGAAATCTGTGTATAGATACTGTGTTTTTGAGAATTGATACAGTTTCACCAAACATAATATCCTGATATTCGATATTTCAATATTTTCTTACACCCCCAATGTCTTGCAGGGAGAGTTAGACCACGTAAACGGCACACTCAGTGTGATTTGTTGACCCACTATCGTTCAGATCAAAGCACATCCTTCCGCGTACACTCATATAGACAAAAGTATTCGGACACCTACGCGTTACATCTTTGTTACATGACCTCCCACTCTAAATCTGTAGGCATTAATATGGAGCTGGAGCTTTACAGCTGTAGCACCTACCACTCATTCAGAAGAGCACCGATGTTGGACGAGAGTTCCTGGCTCACCGTCTCCGCTCTAGTTTGTCCCAACGTTGGACGAAGTTGGATAGGGATTGAGGTCTGGACTCTGTAAAACAGTCAAGTTCTTCCACACCAAGCTCACCCAATGGAGCTGCTGTGTGCTGGGACACAGTCAAAAGGGCCAAACTCATCCCACGAAGTTGGATATCTTGGTCTTCTGAAGCTTTAAGATTTACCTCAGTGGAACAGAGGTTCCTCAACTCAGGCCTGGAAAACACCACCATAGCACCGTTGGATATCTTGGTCTTCTGAAGCTTTAAGATTTCCCTCAGTGGAACAGAGGTTCCTCAGCTCAGGCCTGGAAAACACCCCCATAGCACCATTGGATATCTTGGTCTTCTGAAGCTTTAAGATTTCCCTCAGTGGAACAGAGGTTCCTCAGCTCAGGCCTGGAAAACACCCCCATAGCAGACTCATCCATCAGACTGCCACATGGAAGCATGGTTATTCACTCCAGAGAACACATGTCCACTGCTCCAGACCTCAGTGGTGGCGATGGGATTGAGCTTGGAGATGTCTCCATGTCTTACATGCAGCTGCATAGCTGTGGAAACCCAGCCATCATGACGCTCACAGGTTTTTGTGCTAATGTTAAGCCAGAACTAAACCTCATAATTCTGAAACCTCACAATGGCTGCCTGCTCATATGGTTTTCTGTGGCCACAAGGCACCGAGTCACACTGGGGTTCCTGCCGTTTGGTTGTTTTTTAAAGGCGCCATAGATGAATCCTTCACTGCCTTAAATATCCCATAATACTCAGCACTGATGCAATTAGAAAAAAAACCAAAAGCAACCCGCTGACACTGCAGACATCGCTACTTTGTAAGGCAACGACTTATTAGACAGAACAGGCAGCAAGGCGTCAAGGCAGCTGCCTTCCATTTTGGACACAGCCAACAAACTTACTAGCTTTTGGTGCAGAAGTTGTTAAAATATGAGCCCCTCTATTGTTTCACTACTTTAAAACTGTGGGACTTAAACTGTGTTGCAGCTTTCTAGGATTAAGTTACTGGTCTGGAGTTAATACTTAAAGAGAAAGCCGCCCAAAGGCCCACCACTAATGAACAGGCCTGTCCAGCATAGAGTTCAATTGATCTACTGCTTAAGTCTCATATGGTAAAACACTTCAAATTAGAGGAAGGAGCTGTGGGGGTTTACCGTCGAGAGAAATTACCTTTAAACCGCGGACGAGGGACCAAACAGCGTGTGTGAGTCACACAATCCTCTGCATCCTCGGGTAAGGGCATCTGCATAGCACCGAAATGCCAATTATGCAGGTGGAATTTGAATCAGGCCGCTGTAACTGAAAGGATCGTCTCCGGGCAGCGCTGTCCGCAGCTGTCCTGCTATCTGCTCTCCAGCCCGTCAAGATAATTAAGTTGCATAAAAGTGATCAAAAGCATCAAAAGGGTGCTGCTTAATGAGTGAAGCTGGTGGGACTAGCCCCCTTTTGATTTGTCTTTGTGCTGATAGAAGATGTTAATTAAGCTGCCTAATGCGCTTTGTTCTGCTGCATCCAGCCGTGTGGTTGCGCCTGGAGTTCAGTGTTCCAGTGAAGGTTCCTTGCCCTTCATTTGTGTGTTGGTGATGGTAAAGAGTGTCTTGGTGGTAAAGGGGGCTTTTAAAAGTTTGAAATATTTGTTTTAACCTGATGGGACCAGGTTGCAGTCTAGTTCAGGGAGAACTTTGGCAGTTTGCGTCAGAGTTCAGGTAGAGTTCAGGCAGAACTTTTTTCAGATTCCTGCAGAATTTTGACAGATTGCCACAGAATTTATGCAGAATTTTGTTAGATTTCCGCAGAGTTCAGGAAGAAATTCGGCAAATTGAAGTAAGAGTTCAGGCAGAATTTTGGCAGATTGCCACAGAGTTTAGGCCAAATTTTGGCAGATTGAAGCAAGAGTTCAGGCAGAATTTGAGCAGATTGTGGTGGAGTTCAGGCAGAATATTGGCAGATTGTGGTGGAGTTCAGGCAGAATATTGGCAGATTGTGGTAGAGTTCAGGCAGAATTTAGGCAGATTGCCACAGAAATCAGGCAGAATTTTGGCAGGTTGCCACAGAAATCAGGCAGAATGTTGCCAAATTGCCACAGAGTTCAGGATGAATTTTGGCAGATTGAGAGTTCAGGACGAATCAGATTACAGTCGTGTTCAGGACAGATTATGTCAGATTACAGGCTACAGTTCAAACTGAATAGAATTTCTTTACACAAAAGAACATAGGAATAGAATATTTGAATATATATAAATATAAATAAGAATATTTGTTGGGTTCAGGATGTCTCCGACCCTAACAGATGTTTACTCCTGCTTTACATTTTGTGTCTGCTTTATTCTCGGTCTTCAAACGGTCTTCTCGGTTTTTAAACGTAAGTCACATTGTGGGACCTTAAGACTGGAATGGCTTTTTTGACGGCATGTGATCTGGTTTGGACAGAATGTTGGGTACCATCGGTTCCTTATTGGGCTGCAATCAAGAAGGGACAGAACTTTGTCAGGTTACACTTGAGTTTGGAAATAATTTTGTGTAATTGCAGCCCTGATCAGTTTAGAACCTGGTGCTGTGGATCTGGTTGGACTGCTCCTCAGTTTTATTTGGGTTTGGTCGAAACTTGCAAGCTCCATTAAATCTCTGATTTGTGTAGGAAAATCAAAACATTGATTATATGTTCAAAGGTAAGTTGCACTGAATGTGGCAAAAGATTCCTTCACACAAAGCATGTATTTCTTTCTTCCCTGCAGCCACCATTGAATTCCGGGCCTCTATGGAGGGCGGAGTCTGTCCTCAGGATCCCTCCATGAAGACGTCCATGGTTCTGCCTGTTAAGAAGTCGGTTGCCTTTTCAGGTGATGTTCAGGAGAACCCTGCCAAAGCTCCACTCTTCCACAAGCAGCCGCCTGCACTGCCCCCAAAGCCATTTCCCCGGCTGTCCAACCACAGCACAGGTGAGACACAGCACGATGCTAAACCCCGCTTCCAGAAAGAGGCAGTTCTGTGTAGTAACATCAGTGTTTGCAATTCCAATCTGGAGGGCCTTCAGCACAGCTGGGGTTAGTTTAGTTTAGCCTAGTCTCACAAGCCAGAGGAGCATGGCCAGAGAATCAGATGGGTTGTGTCACTCACTGTGGCCAAGGACCATCTACTTTGACATGGTGGGGACTGAAAATGACAAGTTACATTCATTTTCTTTTTGGCTTGATCTGTAGAGGCAGGTGTTTGGCAAAACAGTGCCACAGTAAAATGACCTGGGAACTTTCCAACCCTTCTAATCAAGTGTCTGTGTATATATATATATATATATATATATAGAGATTAACCCTTTCCAAGCTTCTCCTTGTGGAAAGAACCCAGTATTATTTACAGTTCTCATCTAATACCTGCTTTGACTGCTCAGTACTTCATTAAGCTAAATCAAGATTCATACAATGTCTGGGGCGTCCAGGAGAAATCTGGAACTACTCTTTGTTCTTCAAACTGGAGCTCAAGATCTGATCTACTTCTCTCACAATAAGATATTCATGTTACTTTGTATTGTATGTATGATTATTTATTTAACTATCAGCTCAGGTGCCTCAGACTATAGCATATATGTTCAGTGACCACTTAATTAGGTACACCTACCATATTTACTCCAGTCCCAATGAAACTATCATCTGTTTTGTTTGTTTATTTGTTTTTGGAGAGAGACCTGCTTTATAGCCATGTCCTAATGTGGGCTTGCGCTTTCTGTTGACGTTGTTGGTTTCATGCTTTCTGTTTTGATTAGCCTAATGCACTTAGTCCAGTAAGATCAAAGCAGTCTGTGGATAATAAGGTTTATTCCTTGTCCATCACTAAAGCCCTTCACCAATTTTAGCACTGAAAGCTGCTTTTACATGCAGGACTTCCTGTTTGGATTGCAAGCAGATGGTGATGGTGGAGAAATCATCTGTAGTTTATCACATGTGGCTTAAAAATACAAGATGGAAGAGCACATCACCATGTTTATTTATACATAAATGACTGTTACTGTTGGTTAGGTGGCATTTGTTAGCACTACCATAAAGTCTTGATTCTGGTGTGTGAGATTGTCTATGCAGCAAGAGTGAGGAATGTTAATGAAATATTAGTTTTGCCTGGTTTTCCTACCACAGTCAGGAGCAGTGGCTCTGTCGGAAGTTAGTCAGGCCTTATGTAATCGTGTAATTAGAAATTGCTGAGCGCTGGTGTAGTTTTATAGTTGATAAGGGAAACTGTGTTGGAACATTGGCCTCCGTGAGCGAATAACTCAGCATCATTAACAGCTACGATAGGAACGATTAGCTGATATCAGTGATGTTGACGAATTAAAGGAAGGCTCATTCAGGAAACGGCCAGAGAAGTGATCAGTAGAAAAATGCAGAGTCATCATATGCATGCCTGCACTTCTTAGTATGAATAATAATAATAATAATAATAATAATAACCTTTGACTGTGTGTCGAGTCGTTTGAATAATGCTGTCCATCAGAATAAATGATCATTTCAAGTGATTTTATTTCCAATAAACAGCAGCTCAGATTTCAGTAGGCAGGTTAATCAGTACCATACAAAACAATATAATACAAAACAATATAATACAAAACAATATATCACTGACTGGGTGACTGATTGAGTGAGTGAGTGAGTGACTGGCTGACTAACTAGGTGACTGACTGAGTGATCGAGTGATAGCCTGACTGACTGACTGAGTAAATGACTGACTAACTAGGTGACTGACTGAGTGGCCGAGTGAGAGACTGACTGACCGAATGAGTGACTGACTGACTAACTTTGACTGACTGAGTGAATGACTGACTGACTGCCCAGTGAGACTGACGGGGTGAGTGAGTGAGAGACTGAGAGACTGACTGACTAACTTTGTGACTGACTGACTCGCTGAGTGACTGACTGACTCACTGAGTGAGTGAGTGAGTGACTGGCTGACTAACTAGGTGACTGACTGAGTGACCAAGTGATAGACTGACTGACTGACTCACTGAGAGACTGACTGACTGACTAACTTTGTGACTGACTGACTCGCTGAGTGACTGACTGACTCACTGAGTGAGTGAGTGAGTGACTGGCTGACTAACTAGGTGACTGACTGAGTGACCAAGTGATAGACTGACTGACTGACTCACTGAGAGACTGACTGACTGACTAACTTTGTGACTGACTGACTGACTGACTGACTGACTGACTGACTGACTGACTAACTAGGTGACTGACTGACTGACTGACTAACTAGGTGACTGACCGAGTGAGAGACTGACTAACTTTGTGAATGACAGTGAGAGACTGATTGACTGAGTGAATGACCGAGTGAGAGACTGACTGACTGAGTGAATGACCGAGTGAGAGACTGATTGACTGGGTGAATGACCGAGTAAGAGACTGACTGACTGGGTGAATGACCGAGTGAGAGACTGATTGACTGAGTGAATGACCGAGTGAGAGACTGACTGACTGGGTGAATGACCGAGTGAGAGACTGATTGACTGAGTGAATGACCGAGTGAGAGACTGACTGACTGGGTGAATGACCGAGTGAGAGACTGATTGACTGGGTGAATGACCGAGTGAGAGACTGATTGACTGGGTGAATGACAGAGTGAGAGACTGATTGACTGGGTGAATGACAGAGTGAAAGACTGATTGACTGAGTGAATGACTTGGTGACTGAGTAAGTGACTGACAATTATAGATACCAAACAGAGTAAATTATAACCAGGTGCGTCACTGACCAGCATACAAATAGCTTATTCTCCTCATATTCGAACTGAAATCCATTCTGTTATTTAAAGATGGAGCGAGGAAATGAATAAATTAGTGACTGCTGTCTGAATTATTAGTAGTTTTTTTTACAGTGAGTCCTCCAATCACAAGAAATATTCAATTCAGTGAGTGCAGTCTTTCATTTTCACAGCACTGTGAGCTTCATGGGGTTTATTACGTTCCATCTGTTTAGTGAATTCTCTTATTATTGGGATGCAGGTTTGTTGATTAGAGCACATCTGGTGTAATAAGCCTGGGTGGTCCGTCTTCCTCTCTTTTTTATGGCTTTGTTTGTTTGTTTGTTTGATTGTTCCCAGAGCCATGCCAGCCCCTGAAGCTGCCCTGTGTGCAGGGGAAGCTCTCTCCTCCTCTACCTCCTAAGAAAGTGATGATCTGTGTGCCGTCAGGAGGCCTGGAGCCGCCCGTCTCCTCGCCGAGCCCCTTAGCCACCTACCCCCAGAAGTGCGCTCCCATGATGCACCACGGAGGTCTCGGGGGACACCACGGCCACCCGCACCAGCTGCAGTACGGCAGCGTTCCCAGCCGCATCATTGAGGAGCTGAACAAGACGCTGGCGCTCACCATGCAGAGGCTCGAGAGGTGAGCACGGCGCCTTCTAGAGGTTTTTTGAAACTTGCACAAGCACCTCAATCAAACTTTGTTTTACTTGAACGTAAGGGACGCTTAACAAAAGAATTTCTCTCAGAATTTTGTGCACAATTATTTGTTGAATTTAATATATCTTCACTGTTGAACGAAAACGGCAACTTTACCGAACCAAAAAATGTCTTCACTTTCAATAGAAGTCAATGGAACCAGAATATTTTTCCTATTCTGGAGCATTTCTGTTGCTCCATTCGTTATGAAATTTTCACACAATGTAAAAGGCAGCTGAAATGATGACAAGATCCACAGAATAATAATAAAAACCAATTAGGAATGCAAAAAAAAGTACAAATGACCTTCATTTTTATATAATTCTGTTGTCAAATACAGTCCCTTACCTGTGATGATTAGCCCACATTACAGGATAAATTTGATGTAAACAATAGATCTACTTTCACACATGCAGTACATAACTAGCATATTGTACTTGCCCTACAACTGTGTAAGCCCTATAGTAACATTAGACCATGAAATAACTAGATAGCAGCAGTAGTTCTGGTGAGTTACATGGTTCTAACATACATTCAGCAATGTAAGAGTTAATAGGTAATAATAAATTAAGTGCTATCAGTATTTTATAACAGTCCACGTCTAGTATGCATCATATGTACCCATTACTGGCAGTATGGCGGCCTGTAATACACAAAAGTCATCCCATAAATTTTATTTATATATAAATTGTGTATGTATACATACATACACAATTTTTCCAAGCTACTTTGGAGAATTTCTATTGGTCCATTCGTCATAAAATTTTCACACAATGTAAACTACCATTGCTCAAATGATGTAGAAAACTCAAAATCAACAAAAATGAAGATGTTTTTCATTGAACAGCGCCAATATTACACAAGTTATATGAACATGTCCATTCATTGTAGTTTTGGCCAATTGGTTGATTCTTGACCCACTGACCAGACAGTAAGTACAGGTCAGTCAAGTTCCTCCACACCAAACTCGCTCCTCCATGTCTCTGTGGAGCTGCTTTGTGCTCTGGTGGTCAGTCATGTTGGAACAGGAAACGGCCGTCCCCAAACTGTCCCAACAAAGCTGTAAGCATGAAATTGTCCAGAATCTCTTGGTCTGCTGAAGCATTAAGAGTTCCTTTCACTGGAACTAAGGGACGAGCCCAACTCCTGAACAACAACAACAACCCCACACCATAATCCCCCCTCCACCAAACTTTACACTCAGCACAATGCAGTCAGATGAGTACCGTTCTCCTGGTAACTGCCAAACTCACATCAGTCCATCGGATTACCAGATGGAGAAGTGTGATTGGTCACTCCAGAGAACACGTGTCCACTGCTCTAGAGTCCAGTGGCGGCATGCTTTACACCACTGCGTCCAACAGAGCGCTTGGTGATGTAAGGCTTGGATGCATCTTCTCTGCCATGAAGACCCATTCTATGAAGCTCTCTATGCTCTGTTCTTGAGCTGATCTGAAGGCCACATGAAGTTTGGAGGTCTGTAGTGATTGTACATGGCTACCACTTGGTGGCCGAGTTGCTGTCGTTCCCAATCACTTCCACTTTGTTCTAACACCACTGACAGTCCACTGTGGAATATTTAGTAGTGAGGAAACTTCACAACTGAACTTGTTACACAGGTGGCGTCCTATCACGGTACCACGCTGGAGTTCACTGAGCTCCTGAGAGCGACCCATTCTTTCACTAATGTGTGTAGAAGCAGTCTGCATGACTAGGTGCTTGGTGTTATACACCTGTGGCCATTGAAGTGATTGGAACTCCAGAGTTCAATGATTTGGATGAGTGAGTGAATACTTTTAACAATACAATGTTTGTCATCTCTATTTACAAGCCAGCTTTGTTCTCTCCTGATGAGTTGAAGTGAGACCCTGTTAGAGGCTGCACTCAGAGCAGAGCTGGTCTGTGAGTTGGATTTGTACCAGGATGAGACTGTTTCAGGCTAACTTTGCTCTCTTTAGATGTCAGAATGAGAGCAGGCCACAACAGTAACATGTTGGTTTAACGTGGTGCTCGGAGGGCTGACCCAGCTAAGAAACCCACCGCAGACTCTGTGGCCCACTTAGCCCTCCGCTGGGAGACCTTGGGCACTGTGATGCACTCTGAGTGGCTCTACTGGGTTCAGGCTGGCGAAGCCACACAGAGTCCGAACGCTGCCAGCCTCTTATTGAAGCCAGCCTGTTGCATAACAGACCAGAGAGTCTTCCAGTTTGATCTGAACAGCATGGAGCGCGTCATTCCTGAAAGATTCTTCAACAAGCATGTAAAGATGCTTCCATCAATATGGCTGCCTATACCATTGCCAACAATGTATACCATTGGCAAAACTACCCCCCACCCCCGAAAAGAAAATAAACACTTAATAGTTTCCCGCACCTCCAGAGTACATCAACAGAAGGTCTTTATTTCTAGCCTTTAAACCAGAAAGCCTTCTACGGCGACTCCATTGGGAGTGTGTTGATATACTGCACCGGGAGCCAACTGCTCAGCAGTGGACAGGAGAGCTCTTCAAGGCTTCATCAATACTGCCCAGAACATTATTGGCTGCTCACTGCCAAATTAAAAAGAAGACCTTTTAATTTCTCACTGCCTTAACAAAGCAGCCAACAGATCCTCAGACCCAACACGTCCTGGACATCACCTGTTTGATCTACTGCCCCCTGGAAGACGTTTCAGGTCCAGTACAGCACCAGCAGACTTGAGAACAGCTGGTGAACAACCTCAGAGCCATACGGGAACTGAACACTACCAAACACACACGCGCTGACTGTGTTGGGGTCTGACTCACTACAGCACACTGCACTGATGCATGTTTATTAATACACTTTAATCTGTTCTTGTTGCTGGTCGTTTTACTGAATGCTGAATCCTGAACATGTGAATCTGAAGAGCGTTCCCTCCCAGAGTTTCTGGAATCTGTGCAGCTGTTTTAGTTTTTATTATGTTCTTGCACTCGAGACTTCACTCACACATAATACAGCAACAGATATAGAGGATAAAAAAAGTTGAGACTGCAACCTAGTATTTATCTTGTTTATCTATCTATCTATCTATCTATCTATCTATCTATCTTGTTTATCTGTCTGTCTATCTGTGTCTGTCTATCTATCTGTCTGTCTGTCTATATTCTATCTATCTATCTATCTATCTATCTATCTATCTATCTATCTTGTTTATCTGTCTGTCTATCTGTGTCTGTCTATCTATCTGTCTGTCTGTCTATATTCTATCTATCTATCTATCTATCTATCTATCTATCTATCTATCTATCTATCTATCTATCTCTATCTATCTATCTATCTGTGTGTATATATCTGTATATCTACATATATATCTGTCTCTCTACCTGTCTGTCTTTCTGTCTGTCTGACTGACTAGCAAGCTATCTATCTATCTAAATGTCTATCTATCTATCTATCTATCTTGTTTATCTATCTATCTATCTATCTATCTATCTATCTATCTATCTATCTGTTTATCTATCTATCTGTTTATCTATCTATCTATCTATCTGTATATCTACATATATATCTGTATATCTACATATATATCTGTCTTTCTGTCTGTCTGACTGACTAGCAAGCTATCTATCTATATATCTGTCTGTCTGTGTATCTATCTATCTATATCTGTCTGTCTGTATACCTGTCTCTCTCTCTCTCTCTCTACATGTCTGTCTATATATCTATCTATCTATATGTATGTCTTTATATCTATCTGTCTGTCTGTCTGTCTGTGTACCTATCTATCTATATCTGTCTGTCTGTCTGTGTACCTGTCTCTCTCTCTCTACATATCTGTCTGTCTATATATCTATCTATCTATATGTATGTCTGTCTGTCTGTCTGTCTATATATCAGTCTGTCTGTCTATATTCTATCTATCTATCTATCTATCTATCTATCTATCTATCTGTGTGTGTATATATCTGTATATCTACATATATATCTGTCTCTCTACCTGTCTGTCTTTCTGTCTGTCTGACTGACTAGCAAGCTATCTATCTATCTAAATGTCTATCTATCTATCTATCTATCTATCTATCTATCTATCTATCTATCTACATATATATCTGTATATCTACATATATATCTGTCTTTCTGTCTGTCTGACTGACTAGCAAGCTATCTATCTATATATCTGTCTGTCTGTGTATCTATCTATCTATATCTGTCTGTCTGTATACCTGTCTCTCTCTCTCTCTACATGTCTGTCTATATATCTATCTATCTATATGTATGTCTTTATATCTATCTGTCTGTCTGTCTGTGTACCTATCTATCTATATCTGTCTGTCTGTCTGTATACCTGTCTCTCTCTCTCTACATATCTGTCTGTCTATATATCTATCTATCTATATGTATGTCTGTCTGTCTGTCTGTCTTATTTGTCTTATTTCTGACTGAGGTAAGTGTGTAAGGCAGGTAACAGCGGTGCTCATACAGTTACGTGCTATTTTCTTTAAGGGGGGATTCAGTGGTGTTTGAAATTCACCCATGTGTTGGATTGTCCTGTTTTTTGAGATCGCTCCTCTTTAACGTCACACACTGTATTGTGTGTGTGATGATTGGGCCTGCATGTTCTTTCAGCGGTTAATTGCCTTCCTTTAGTTTCCATTCGCTCTTTTTCTCCCGTCCCACATTATGAGCGCAGTCCAAAAAAGACATCACCGATTTAACTGTGGCTATCGGCAACCGGGCGCCTCACTAATCCGGGTAGCGCTAGCAGGCATGCGTCACTGCGTGCTGCTCATTTTCCACAGACTGAAGCTCGTTACAACAAATGACCGCGCAGCGTTTACGGACGCACTTTAATTTCGGAGTGTCGTTGGACGTCAGTCTGTAACAGCGTTATGAAATTAAGCCCTGGATCGGCGAACGGTTGGGATGATTACGTCAACCACTTCTCTGTAATTAACATAGAATGTAATTACGGTTAACTGAATTAGGAGATTAGTTAGGAAATAATCAAATGGCTTGGAGATGGGCTAAACTGCTTGTGTAGTCATGCTCTGGCTTCAGCGTTTCATCACGTTGCCATACTGTTACTATACGATGAGAACGCTGGCACATATGCTACTGTGCCAAAGTCTGAGGCCCATAAGCTGATAGTTTTAAAACCTTTATCTGATCAATAAGTGTATTTACACCAGTAAGAACACCAGATCTGATTAGAACAGATGTAAATAATAATACATACAATACAAAGTAACATGAATATCTTATTGTGAGAGAAGTAGATCAGATCTTGATCCAGTTTGAAGAACAAAGTGTAGTTCCAGATTTCTCCTGGACGCCCCAGACATTGTATGAATGTATTCAGTTCCTTCAGCAGCAAATCTTGATTTAGTTTAATGAAGTACTGAGCAGTCAAAGCAGGTATTAGATGAGAACTGATAATAATACTGGGTTGTTTATAGAAGGAGAAGCTTGGAAAGGGTTAAATAAACACACTGACGTATGAAAAAGCACTACTTACTCTATTAATACTGTTTTGAATACTACTGTGTTAGACTCAGCGAGGTGGTACAGAGTGGTGCTACGTTTACATTAATTCAAAAGAATGTTGTCATTTACTTCCACTTCATTTCTTCAGTACGTGTTCAAACAACCCTGGTTTTCTTTTCTTGGCAGTTCTGCGCTGCACTCTGGTCAGTGCGGTCTCCTGGACGGCCGGCCGGTGCCCACGGTGGTGATCGACTGTGAGGATGACAAAGAGAACATGCCCAACGAGTCTGACTACGAGGACCTGCCCAGCATGTACAAGGAGGAACTGGAGGAGGAAGAGGATGATGAGGATGACGAAGAGGACGATGACTCACTTTTCACAAGTTTGTCTTTATCTTCTCAAACTGACTGTGTGCTTTTACTCATATACCAGACGGTTTCATAGAATTTTGGCTCTTTTCGGGTTGCAGTGTGGAACTGAGTGTGTGTGTCATATATATATATATATATATATATATATATATATATATATATATATATATATATATATATATATATATATATATATATATATACTACGGCTCAAGTTTGGGATCATTGTTTTCAATGAAGTATCTTCTTCCTTAACACAACAATGGACTGACGGGTCTCTAAAGAAAGTTGTTTCTTTCTGGTCATTGTGATTCGGTCAGCAAACCATCAACTGCTGATCTTCAGATACTAAACTAACCTAGAATGTTGTTCCCTTTTATACTCACTTATTAGTAGAATGTTTTTCAGCTGTGCATCACAATTGAGTAAGAGTGTCCTAACAACCAATTAGTCCAATAACATCCTTAACTTGGATTGGTGGTCGTACCAGGAGATTTAGACAGAGGACTGAGAATTACTGATAATAGGACTATATGTAAAATAAGCCTCTATACAAAAATAGACTTTAATACAAACATTTTTATTCTTTAAAAATCATCTGATACACTTACATTCATTGTGAAATGAACAATATTGTTTGTGAATTGCATGAAAATTGCATGAAATGAAATTCTAAAGTGATCCTAAACTTTTGAGTGGTAGTGTATGTATATGTTTATGTGTGTGTGAATATATATTCATATATTACAGACTGCAGTTTCTTTGTATACTTTCTTAATCTTGTTCTTTAATGGTCCTTTGGGGGTCCTTACCATTGATATGACAGAACTTTTCCCCCACTGGTCAGCCCAGACAGAATGTCCAGCACACCAGCAGGTTTAGGTGAAGGACTGATGATTCTGACTCGTACTGGTTGCGTGTGTGTGTAGGTACTCTAGCCCGGAAGGTGTTGAGGAAAGACTCTCTGGCCATAAAGCTGAGCAACCGGCCGTCTAAGAGAGAACTGGAGGAGAAGAACATCCTGCCCATGCAGACGGACGAGGAGAGACACGAGTCCAGACAACAGATCGGCACCAAACTCACACGGTGAGCACACACTTACTTACACGTACAGATTTGATTATATAGGACACATCAAAAGACCACCCATCTCAAATTAAACCTGCTACTAGTCTCTCTCTCTCTCTTTCTATATATATATATACACACACACACACACACACACACACACACACACACACACACACACACACAGTGGTGTGAAAAAGTGTTTGTCCCCTTCCTGATTTTTTGTCACACTTAAATGTTTCAGAACATCAAACCAATTTAAATATTAGTCAAAGACAACACAGGTAAACACAAAATGCTATTTTTAAATGAAGATGTTTATTATTTAGGGAGAAAAAAAATCCAAACCTACATGGCCCTGTGTGAAAAAGTGATTGCCCCCTTGTTAAAATATACCGTCACTGTGGTTTCTGACACCTGAGTACACTGTCTCTAGCCACACCCATGCCTGATTATTGCCACAGCTGTTCTCAATCAAGATATCACTTAAATAGGACCTGCCTGACAAAGTGAAGTCCACCAAAAGATCCTTAAAAGCTACACATCATGCCGAGATCCAAAGAAATTCAGGAACAATTGAGAAAGAAGGTCATTGAGATCTATCAGTCTGGAAAAGGTTATAAAGCCATTTCAAAAGCTTTGGGAATCCAGCGAACCACCGTGAGAGCCATTGTCCACAAATGGCGAAGACATGGAACAGTGGTGAACCTTCCCAGGAGTGGCCGGCCGCCTAAAATTACAGCAAGAGCACAGCAACGACTCATCCAAGAGGTCACCAAAGACCCCACAACAACATCCAAAGAACTGCAGGCCTCACTTGCCTCAGTTAAGGTCAGTGTCCTGACCAGCTATTAGGTTTAGGGGGCAATCACTTTTTCACACAGGGCCATGTAGGTTTTTTTTTTTCTCCCTTAATAATAAACACCTTTTTCACACCACTGTGTATGTGTGTGTGTATATATATATATAATGAACTGATGTAATTTCACCGGATGTTAAACAAGTGAATGGTGGCCTCTGCTCTAAGCCTTAGTTTAAGCCTAACCCTAATCTGAACCTCATTTTAAGACACGACTATTTAAGGCCAGGGTCCTGTTCGTGGTCCTGTGGGTTTCTTTTGTTTTTCAATACGTTTATATCCTGAAAACAGACGCAGACAGTCAGACGCTCCTGCACTAGAAAGTAAGCCCGGCTCCCAACTACACGTGAGTTTGGGACAAATCCCTAATCGGCTCCCAAAACCCGGCTCAGCCACGGGCGTCATTTCATGCCTTCCATCAATGAGCCTCTGACTCAGTGGGCCAACGTCCCAGTGAATAAAGCCATCAGACTCCTCAGACGCGGCACGAGCTCTGTTGTTCCTGAGCCATCGCAGTGGCCCGTGCAGCACCGGCTTATTAAAACCAGTGTGGTAAAAAACTGAGCTGACCTAATTTCAAACCTCCCACTACCTCTCTCTCTCTCTCACTCTTCTACCCCCCCACCCTCTCTCTCTCTCTCTCTCTCTCCCCGGTTCGGTGACTCATCATGGCAGCAGTGCGGCCTTGGCTGTTGCCAGCTAAACTAGATTAAAGCTGTTCGATGCATTTTCCTCTTCAAAGGACTCAGAAAAGCTTTAGACAGTCAGGAAAAAGTGAAAAGCGATGCTCGATGGCTGCTGCTCGCTAAACAAGACGAGGCTTTTTAATCACTTTGCACATGCTGAAGTGATTCGAACGCTGAGCCTCATAAACACTGGTTGGGAAGCGCTGGATGTCTCAGCTAATCTGGAAAGCAGACCTGCTAAATACTAAGATTACAAGCTAAATCAGGCCTTGTGTCCCTCCAACAACAGATATGTTCACATTAAGAATGAATATATACAGAGAATAGTGACTAAAACGATATATTGGGCTGATATTTGTCTTATTTTTATATATCGACCCCGCGTTATTGGTGCGGTGGAACGTGCTGCTGCCGCGTGTGAAGGACCCCAGGCCGAAACCTTTGGAACTGTTCAGTCAGTAAGTGAAAATTAATAAAATATAGCGAGAAGTGACGTTTTTAATGAGCCGGTTACGTGTTTCTAGTTTCTGGCCGTAGACGTGAACCAGAGTGGATGTGTTACTGTTTAGCTCCGGGGCTAAAGCTAACTGCTCTAGTGTAATACACACATTAGCACGTTACTGTTACACAGAGAGTCTCTCTGCTTCGATCAACAGGGCCAGCAGGACACGAGGCCCTTGAGCAGGGCACCTAACCCCAAACTGCTCCCCGGGCACCGTGTATGGGGCTGCCCACCGCTCCAGGCACGTGTGCTCACTGCCCCCTAGTGTGTGTGTGTGTATGTGGGTCTTTCACTGCATAGATGGGTTAAATGAGGAGGACAAATTTTGCTGTGTGCAAACTAGGGCTGGGTGATATGGGAAAAAATCTCACAAGATTTTTTTCATATCAGTCGATATCGATATATATCACAATATAAATCAAATCACTATTTCCTTTTTACTTTAAGTGAAAAGTGAAGATATCAAATTTTTTTAATTTATTTTCTATCAGAAGATATAGAACATTACACAACTGTACTTCAAATAAATTAAATGTGCACACACACACACATATATATATATATATATATATATATATATATATATATATATATATATATATATATAGTATAGTATAGGCAGTATTACTATGAACAGTATTCACACAGACACTGTGTTAATCAGGCTGTTGCTGGTCCTTTAAGTTCGGTCTGAGGAAAGCACTCTGTGTTCACTCATAGCGGTGAGTCGACTCTCTGTCTGCTCTAATGGGGAGCTGGTGGTTTAGTGATTCTGTTTTCGGTAGATTTTTGATTATAAAGTTAACTTTGTCTCAGCGTTCTCACTCGAACTCCTACAGTACATATATTTATCTTTATCAATTACCAAATTACATCGATTAGCATAATGTGCGTCGATGCGTCGCTAAGGTGGCCGCGCCCAATGAAAGCATGGATTTATCAGAAGCGTGAGCTGCAGCTACAAAAAATCACTCACCTACATCTAAAGTTCACACAGAAACACAACAGTGTGGTGCTCTGTCAGCTCTGCACAGTGGAGATGATCACAACAGTACAGCTGCTATACACGAGACCTTGAAGCTCAAACATCCCGTAGAGCTTCATCAACACAGCAGCAGGACAGCACCTGTTTACCTGTTTATCTTATAGATTATTTATAGATTATTAACACGTGTATCATGTTTCTTTCAGTAGTAGTAACGTTTTCTGTCTCTTATTTTATTCTCTTTGCTTGACTGTGACGCCTGCTTCACACATGAAATAGCTGAAACTCTAGTTCAGCCACCTGATTGGTTTGGGGGCGGCGCTATTCTCATTCTCATTGGCTGTTCGTGTTGTCTCTTAAAACATGGACGGAACTTAATTGTATCGACTTTCTATCGATTATGTCTTAGTTCTATCGAGGAAACGTTACTTTAAGATAATTGTCGTTATCGTTTTATCGCCCAGCCCTAGTGCAAACACAAGAGAAAGAATGATGTTAAAGCTACAGCTAGTGAACTGTCGCTACAGAAGTTAGCACTACTGCTGAGATAAACAATGGTTACATTCCTCCCGTTTCATCTTCTCTGAGCTACAGCTCCACACTGTCTGATACATAATCAGATAAAACACAAATCAGAGTCACTAAAAGATCTAAATCTGTCAGTAAACGAGCTTTTAAATGAATAGCAGGACTTTTACGGTGGTGGTCTGACGTCTTGCGTCACAGGACGCTGGTAATATGATGGACGTAGTACGTCTGAGCTTGTGTAGCTACTCTCCTACTGAAACTACCTACTAGTCTACCGCTCCAGTCGTACGTACTGACTCTAATCCAGTACCTACTGACTAGTAGGCGATTTCAGATGCACCTTAAACTTACACTTAGCCTTAAAGATCAGATGTACAAGGAGTTGGTACAGCTGACTTGAAATAAATGGCATCCATCCACTCAGCATTAGATGCACGCACATCAACAATATGGAAAATAGGAGTCAACCTGTCGCTGCTCCATTAGCACCTCCCCCCAATGAACTGCCTGATAAAGCTCAGATTTGCTAAGAAACAGTGGTGGGCTTTTGAACAGTGACAATTAAGGAAACGGTGGCATCGTTTCTCTGCGCATGTAAGCGATGTCATAAGCTCGGTGTGACGCCACAAATAGGATTTGTCAAGTCTTAATGAAAGCCGGGGACGTGGCACGTCGACTCGCCAATGCTACGTAGGGTAGGAACTGATGATGGACAGATTTGACAGGAGATTAGAGCTGATGGGGTAGACAGAAAGGTTTCAGTGAGAACGAGGGCTCTCGTTGGGGTGTGATAAAGGGAGAGCGGAGAGACGGAGAGAGCAGAGGGATTACTGGAACGCTGTCTTGGCACCCGTCCTCATCCTCAGAGGCTGCTGTCACCGTCCCAAAGCGCTCTGCCAGCAAAACATACTCCGCCAGCAGGGACAACGCTGCCGAGTCCTCGCTGACGTCTGTGTGCACCATGTGTCTCAGCGTTGATAACTAGTGTTGCACTGATACCATTGTTTCCCTGAACAGTCTGTACCGGCCAGGTAGACCTTAAAGCTGCAAGAGCCTGCATGTGGGCCCAGACCTGAACTCCTAACTGTGTATTAGGTTCATAGTAGTTGCAAAGCCAATTATAGTAGCATGTTTATAGTAGTACATATGCTTTATTGTGAGTAACTCAGTAATAAAAGGCAGCAGATATGGATGAAAGATCATCAGTAACATGCATAGGTCTTCAGCAACACCTTTGGTGCTTATCTTAAAACAGCCTGAGATGTTTTCGACCAAGCCTGAGTCTGAACCAGTCATCAGGTGACTGAAGTCTGGTAGAGACCCTGTTCAAACTATATTCTGGCCAGACATGACCTGACCCAAACCACATGATCATTAGGTTTTGGGTCCAATGCTGGGGTTGTTCAAGCAAAGTTCTGTCTGAATTGTACCTGACCCAAACCACGTTATTGGGTTTTAAGTCTGAAACTGGCTCAGTTCTGCCAAAATTCTGTCCAAACCCAACACAAACCATATCATAATTAAGTTTTGGGTCCAAAACTGATCAATCTGATGGCAAAATTTAATCTAAACCCAAAGAGACCCAAACCACATTGTGTTCCAAGCCTGAAACTGACACAGTTCTAACAGAATTCTGTCAGAACCCAACCCAAACCACATCATCAGGTTTTGCATCCAATAAATTTCCGTTTTTTTTCCAAGGTCCAAAATAAATTCTGTTCTAAAACCCAACCCAACCGCAGCATAATCAGTATTTGTGTCTGAAATGTATGCAACTATAACAAAATTTTATTGGAACCCAACCTGAACCAAACGTAATCACTGAAATCACAAAATTCTGTCTGAAATCATCCTGACCCAAACTACATCATCAGGTTTTGCATCCAACAAGTTTCCTTTTTTCCAAAGTCCAGAATAAGTTCTGTTCTAAAACCCAACCCAACCACAGCATCATCAATATTTGTATCTGAAACGTATGCAACTATACTAATATTTTATTTAAACCCGACCTGAACCGAACATAATCACTGGACCAGTTCTACCAAAATTCTGTCAGAACCCAACCCAAACCACATCATAATTAAGGTTTGACCTTTGAGATTTCGTCTGAACCCAAAGAGACCCAAACCACATTGAGTCTGAAACTGGGTTCTGACAGAATTTTGTTAGAACTGGGTCAAACTACATCATCAGGTTTTGCATCCAAGTTTCCATTTTTTTTCCCAAGTCCAAAATAAATTCTGTTCTAAAACCCAACTCAACCACAGCATAATCAGTATTTGTGTCTGAAACGTATGCAACTATAACAAAATTTTATTTGAACCCGACCTGGACCGAACATAATCACTGGGCCAGTTCTAACAAAATTCTGTCAGAACTCAACCTGACCCAAACCACATCAAGTGTTGAGTCTGAAACGGACCCAGTTCAGTCAAACAAGTCTTAACTTATTTCCCCCAAATCCAGCTTGACTTCCTCGTCAATGTTTGAGTCTAAAATTGACATAATTCTGATTAAATTCTGTCTGTATCTGACCTGACCCAAACCTCGTCAAGTTTTGAGTCTGCAAAACGATTACAATTCAGTCTGCCCACCAAGGCCCCGCCCCTCCAAGTCCAAAACACATTCTGTACTAAAACCAAACTCAACTTAAGTGTCATCAATATTTGGGTCTAAAACTGACGCGATTCTGTCCGAACCCAACCTGTGCTGGACATAATCGAGTCCAACACTGACCCACGTCCAACAAAATTCTGTCTGGACCCGACTTGACCCAAACCACATCATCAAGTTTTGAGTCTGAAACTGACTTGAGTCCAATAAACTTCTGTTCAACCCGACCGAAACCACATTTATCATGAGACTTCAAACCTGAACCAACTTGCACTGAATGTAATCACGTTTAGAATCCAGAACTGACCCAAATTCTGTCCAAACCCGACCCGAAGTGTGACTCGTAGCCAGTTTTCATCAGTGCTCTTTGATGGAAGCCATTTGTTAGGCTTACACTACCGCTCAAAAGTTTAGAATCACTTTAGAATTTAATTTCATGCAATTTTCATGCAATTCACAAACAATACTGTCCATTTCACAATTAATGTAAGTGTATCAGATGATTTTTAAAGAATAAAAATGTTTGTATTAAAGTCTATTTTTGTATAGAGGCTTATTTTACATATAGTCTATTATCAGCAATTCTCAGTCCTCTGTCTAAATCTCCTGGTACGACCACCAATCCAAGTTAAGGATGTTATTGGACTAATTGGTTGTTAGGACACTCTTGCTCAATTGTGATGCACAGCTGAAAAACATTCTACTAATAAGTGACAACATTCTAGGTTAGTTTAGTATCTGAAGATCAGCAGTTGATGGCTTGCTGACCGACTCACAATGACCAGAAAGAAACAACTTTCTTTAGAGACCCGTCAGTCCATTGTTGTGTTAAAGAAGAAGATACTCCATTAAAACAAGAACATTTCACTGTGATCCCAAACTTTTGAGTGGTAGTGTACCTCAGTAAGAAAAAAACTAGAGGACACGAGGCAGTATCGGAACAGACAGCCATGAATGATGTGACGTCAGTGACGTCAGTCTTCTTTATTGCTAACGGGGGAAATTTTGACCTCACTTTTAACCTTGCAAACTAACAGGACCGCTGGCCGGACAAATAAACAAACAGCTGTCACTTTGGGTCCTTCTTGCTTACGTAACCCGGTTACTCCACAGGGTTGGGCGCCAAGGTCTGTTGTGTAACTGCGTCTTGCCGTTGCAGATACATGTGTGTGTTGGTGAGTTCTCAAGGCTGCGTGCCGATAATTTGATTCACGTTTTTTGAGAAAAGAATGCTCACTGAAAAGTGCTCATCCACAATCTCTTACACACCTCTGTGCAAATGTCTGAGGCACCTAAGCTGATTGTTTAAGACTCTTTATCTTATCAATACGTGTCTTTACACCAGTAAGAACAGCAGATATCATTCAGAACAAAAGCCTGCATAGTGTGCAGTCACCAAGACTGGGATTGGGACACCGTGCGTAGAATGTTTCAGTGGTACTGTGTAGTGAAGAATCTCAGATGCTAAAAAATATAAAGTGTGCAGTAACCAACACTGAGTTTGGGACACTGCCTCCACTATTTCAGAGGTACTCTCTGCTGATAAAACATGGATGCTAAAAAATGCATAATGTGTTGGGACAGTTGGGACACCAGTCCCCCCACCACCACCCACTTTGGAGGACGTCCCAGAGGTATTGTGTACTGAAGAATCGGGGATGCTACAAAATGCATAGAGTGCACTAATCAAGACTGGGATTGGGACCCTACCCCTCCCAAGGCAGGACATTTCAGTGGTACTGTGTACTAAAGAATCATGGATGCTAAAAAGTGTGCAGTAACCAAGACACCAGCCCAACCACCACCCTCCACTATGCGGGATGTTTAGGTGGTACTGTATACTGAAGAATCAGAGATGCTAAATGGTGCATAGTGTGCAGTAACCAACCCTGAGATTGGGACACTGCCTCCACTATTTCAGAGGTACTGTGTACTGAAGAATCATGGCTGCTAAAAAGTGCCAAGTGTGCAGTAACCAAGACTGAGATTTGAACACCAGCCCCACTACCACCCTCTACTAGGTAGGACATTTCAGTGGTACTGTGTACTGAAGAATCAGTGATGCTACAAAATGCAAGGTGTGCAGTCATCAATACTGGTATTGGGACACCACCCCCACTAGGTAGGACATTTCAGTGGTACTGTGTACTGAAGAATCATGGATGCTAAAAAGTGTGCAGTAACCAAGACACCAGCCCAACCACCACCCTCCACTATGCGGGATGTTTAGGTGGTACTGTATACTGAAGAATCAGAGATGCTAAATGGTGCATAGTGTGCAGTAACCAACCCTGAGATTGGGACACTGCCTCCACTATTTCAGAGGTACTGTGTACTGAAGAATCATGGCTGCTAAAAAGTGCCAAGTGTGCAGTAACCAAGACTGAGATTTGAACACCAGCCCCACTACCACCCTCTACTAGGTAGGACATTTCAGTGGTACTGTGTACTGAAGAATCAGTGATGCTACAAAATGCAAGGTGTGCAGTCATCAATACTGGTATTGGGACACCACCCCCACTAGGTAGGACATTTCAGTGGTACTGTGTACTGAAGATTCAGGGATGCTAAAAAATGCATAGTGTGCAGTAACCAAGCCTGGGGACACCAGCCCCACCACCTTCACTCCACAGGATGTTCCAGCGGTACTGTGTACTGAACGTGTAGCGCGTCAGTGTTCTGATTAGCGCTGATTTGAAGAGCTGCGCTGAACAGAGCTGAGCGTATTTGCAGGTGGCAGATCGGCAGACAGCTGGCGGTGTGTTGGGCGAGCTCCCGCAAACACAGCGAGACGCTAAAGGTTCCTAACACATTCAGTAAGATAACCGTATACGCGGTACACGAGTCCTGCTGTACGTTATTGTCTGTGCGCTGCCAACAGCCTCCTGATATGCATGTCCTATATCAGATGGTCTCGTTTGAAGTTTGCATCAATAATTCAGCGCTCCTTTAATGCTCAGAAATAAACCCAAAAGAAGAAAGGCAGCGCTAAGCCCTTCTGTGGATAAAGCCACTTTAAATAAGACTGACTGAAGCTGAAAAGCGAGTCTGCTCTTTGTGTGCAGAAAAGTTAAAATCCCAAATCCATGGTTTTCTTTTTTTCTATATATATATATATACAGTTTTCAGCAAATACGCACTAAATCACTCGCTCTCATATACAAGAACTCCGGCGCAGACCCTCGGGGTCCCTCAAGGACAA
This sequence comes from Megaleporinus macrocephalus, assembly GCA_021613375.1. Classification (NCBI taxonomy): domain Eukaryota; kingdom Metazoa; phylum Chordata; class Actinopteri; order Characiformes; family Anostomidae; genus Megaleporinus; species Megaleporinus macrocephalus. The sequence goes on from CM038708.1 coordinate 8,554,037, forward strand.
AATGGACGTTTATCCCGAGCTGTAGTGAAAGCTGCGTCCGCAGCACAGCTCGGCCTGTCACTCAGACTGTCAGTCAAACACCGGGTTAGATAACGGCCTGGCCGTCGCTCCGTATCACGCCAAGGCTGCTAACCGCCTCAGCAGCCGGTAGCCTGGGGGTTAGAGCGCTGGTGTTTGCTGGGGCCTCCAGTCCCCGAATGTGAAATGCTCAACCTACGACACTGTTCTGACAGCAGAGGTTTATTCATTTCTTCCAGTGATCAATACAAAAGCCCAAATTCTGGCATTGATTATTGATAGAACTAATTATTATAGAACTTGGTTGGAGCAGCCAAAGAAGAACCACTTCTGATTCCCTAGAGTCTTCAAAAGAAGCTCCACTGACCATATAGGAGCTACACTTACAGACTGTAGTTCATCTGATTCCCTGTATATCTTATTACTCTGTACTTTAATGATCAGGACCCCCACAGGACCACCACAGAGCAGGTACTATTAGGGTGGTGGATCATTCTCAGCATTCTCGTGCTGGTGTGAGTGGAACAGACAGTGTTTAAACACTATTAGACACTCCTATCTTGTTGGTCCTCCTTGTAGATGTTACTGCTCCTCGTCAGAGACTGTAAACACATCTGCCCAGTTTGTGTTTGATTTAATGTGTACTGAATACTGAATGTATTATGAATACTGGATTTGTGTGCAGTGCTACCTGCTTTTCTTACTTTGAGCAGATGCTTCTGACTCTGGAAGCCTGACTACCCATGTAATGCACATTGACGAACATTATCCTTTATATTCTTGCGTTTTCCGAGAAACATGACTAACAGCACACCGCGCCTGTATGATGCTGACTGAGCATGACATGCATGTGTTGTGTTCTTTGTGCAGGCGGCTGAGCCAAAGACCCACAGCAGAGGAGCTGGAACAGAGGAACATCCTCAAACGTGAGTGTGCACACGCTGGGTTAGCTGTGGTTTCAGTACATACATGTAAGCAGACAGCTATGAAACAACACAGAGCACATCTTGGACCCGAATCTCCCCCAGAGGAGCAGATATGTCATATTTTACTGTTTATTAAAAAAGCAAGTCACCTGAGACCAAGCGATACAGCTTCCTAATCACCAGCTTCTTTATTGAATGTCCCGTTCCACCTTAAATGCTGCAGCTCGTACAAGCATCTGAATGTAACATTCAGACTAAAGTTGCAAAGTTCCATTCCCCCTTAAATGCTTTCAGACTAAAGTTGCAAAGTTGCATTCCCCCTTAAATGCTTTCAGACTAAAGTTACAAAGTTACATTCCCCCTTAAATGCTTTCAGACTAAAGTTACAAAGTTACATTCCACCTTAAATGCTTTCAGACTAAAGTTACAAAGTTACATTCCACCTTAAATGCTTTCAGACTAAAGTTGCAAAGTTACATTCCACCTTAAATGCTTTCAGACTAAAGTTGCAAAGTTACATTCCCCCTTAAATGCTTTCAGACTAAAGTTGCAAAGTTACATTCCCCCTTAAATGCTTTCAGACTAAAGTTACAAAGTTACATTCCCCCTTAAATGCTTTCAGACTAAAGTTACAAAGTTACATTCCACCTTAAATGCTTTCCGACTTGCTTTCAGACTAAAGTTGCAACGTTCCATTCCACCTTAAATGCTTTCAGACTAAAGTTGCAAAGTTCCATTCCACCATAATGCTTTCAGGCTTACTTTCAGACTAAAGTTACAAAGTTACATTCCCCCTTAAATGCTTTCAGAATAAAGTTACAAAGTTACATTCCCCCTTAAATGCTTTCAGACTAAAGTTACAAAGTTACATTCCACCTTAAATGCTTTCCGACTTGCTTTCAGACTAAAGTTGCAACGTTCCATTCCACCTTAAATGCTTTCAGACTAAAGTTACAAAGTTACATTCCCCCTTAAATGCTTTCAGACTAAAGTTACAAAGTTACATTCCCCCTTAAATGCTTTCAGGCTAAAGTTACAAAGTTGCATTCCCCCTTAAATGCTTTCAGACTAAAGTTACAAAGTTACATTCCCCCTTAAATGCTTTCAGAATAAAGTTACAAAGTTACATTCCCCCTTAAATGCTTTCAGACTAAAGTTACAAAGTTACATTCCACCTTAAATGCTTTCCGACTTGCTTTCAGACTAAAGTTGCAACGTTCCATTCCACCTTAAATGCTTTCAGACTAAAGTTGCAAAGTTCCATTCCACCTTAATGCTTTCAGGCTTACTTTCAGACTAAAGTTACAAAGTTACATTCCCCCTTAAATGCTTTCAGACTAAAGTTACAAAGTTACATTCCCCCTTAAATGCTTTCAGAATAAAGTTACAAAGTTACATTCCCCCTTAAATGCTTTCAGACTAAAGTTTCAAAGTTCCATTCCACCTTAAATGCTTTCAGACTAAAGTTACAAAGTTACATTCCACCTTAAATGCTTTCAGACTAAGGTTACAAAGTTACATTCCACCTTAAATGCTTTCAGACTTGCTTTCAGGCTAAAGTTACAAAGTTCCATTCCACCTTAAATGCTTTCAGACTAAAGTTGCAAAGTTCCATTCCACCTTAAATGCTTTCAGACTAAAGTTACAAAGTTCCATTCCACCTTAAATGCTTTCAGACTAAAGTTGCTTCCTAATCACCAGCTGCTTAACCAAACGTTCTGTTCCACAATTGTCTGAATGTAACTGCAGCAATATTTAAGGTGGACCAGAGAGTTTATAAAACAGGCTCCTCCCACATCTTTAATTCAGTCTGTCACTCTGGACAGTATCAAGGCTTTGTGCTGTGTGAGTGGATCACTATGTGCTGGTTGAAGCAGATCATCTTAAACTGAGAGTTTCACAGAGACACCTTTAATCTACTTAGTGTTTGATGTGGAGATGAAAGCGAGTAGCTGGTACAGGTAACAGTAGATACTAGCAGCTACAAGTAACTAACATGGCTGACTAAATAGTTTAAAGGCGGAGCTTACTTACACAGAGGGTCATTTTATTTGTTCTCTATTTGATGTGATGCTTCTGTGTGATCATTGTAGGGTCTCACTGTAAACCAGCCAACCAGAGCAGAGCTCATTAGATTATTCATGAGGTCACCATAAAAGGGAAAACAGATTCATTCTAGGACCAAACCATAAGATATAAATGGGTGTGTAAAAGCTCACTTCAACCAAATCTACATACGCTACTGTGCAAAAGTTTGGGGCACTTCGGGAAATTATTATATTTAAAAATCAATTTTTCCAGATTTTATTTTATTATTTAAATATTAAACAGTATTAATAGAGTAAGTAGTTCTTTTACATACGTCAGTGTGTTTATTTAACCCTTTCCAAGCTTCTCCTTCTATAAACAACCCAGTATTATTTACAGTTCTCATCTAATACCTGCTTTGACTGCTCAGTACTTCATTAAGCTAAATCAAGATTTGCTGCTGAAGGAACTGAACACATTCATACAATGTCTGGGGCGTCCAGGAGAAATCTGGAACTACACTTTGTTCTTCAAACTGGAGCTCAAGATCTGATCTACTTCTCTCACAATAAGATATTCATGTTACTTTGTATTGTATGTATGATTATTTACATCTGTTCTAATCAGATCTGGTGAACATACACTTATTGATCAGATAAAGACTTTTAAACAGTGAGCTTAGGTGTGTTAGACTTGTGCACAGTAGTGAATGTGCTATGCAGAGCAAGCAGAGATTCTATGGCATCTTTAACTGTGATAAAATCCTTGCTCACAGCCTGTCCTCGGCCGGCCTCATCAGAATGGAATGATGAAATGGGGATAATAAAACACACCAGTGTTCAATAAATAATAGTGATTGCGCATTGCGGCAAAACTCCTTCTTCTTCCATAAACAGCACTGTGTGGCACGTCAACACACTTGCAGCCAATCAGATGTTAGAACCAGAACAATCAATATTATAGTAATTGTTAAAAATGAGTTTAAATAGAAACCAGGAGTCAAACGGGGCTCAACGAGGGGCAACATCGCTGAGGTACCACGACACAAGGAACCAACCTGGCTCTGTTATTGCGCTTATCTAGAGAGAGACAGTACAAGACACAGATAGAGAGATAGATATAGATAGATAGAGAGATAGATATAGACAGATATATAGATATAGATAGATAAATAGATATAGATGGATAGAGAGATAGACATAGATAGAGATATAGATAGATAGATAGATATAGATAGATACATAGATATAGATAGATAGATATAGACAGACATATAGATATAGATAGATAAATAGATAGATTAATAGATATAGATAGATATAGATAGATAGATAGATATAGATAGATAGATATAGACAGATATATAGATAGATAAATATATATATATATATATATATATATATATATATATATATATATGCCATATAGAGATGTAGATGGATATATACATAGATGGATGATATAGATGTGGATAGATATAGAGATATATATGGATAGATAAATAGATATAGATAGAAATATAGACATATAGATGTAGATATGTAGATATATAGTCATATATATTTAGATATTGATAGATATGTAGATATATAGACATATACATAGATGTAGATAGATATATAGATAGATGGATGATATATATATATATGGATAGATAGACATATATATAGATATATAGACAGATATATGGATAGATAGATGTAGATATATAAAAATATAGATATATTGGAGCAGCTTACAAGCGTGCATGGTGGATGCAGTTGGTCGAACACTGAAATAAAGATACGAGGTTTTGAAGAAATGTTTGAGTCTCAGTCTCTGAACTTCACGTGCATGAAAGTTTGAGTGCAGGTTCCAGGCGTATGTAGATCCTCGGTTCAAACTCGCATGTAAACCTCCTTTAAAATAATACAGAACATGGTCCCAGTGGAGGAGCTCTGCTTTGCTTTGATAGTAAGTACATTTATGGACGGCAGAAGGCTGCGTCTCCTCCTGCCGCGCTCCAGACAGCGTGCTGCGATTTCAGGCCTGCGGCGTTCTTTGAGAAAGTCGAGCTTTCTTTCCTGATAACGCACTGAAAAAAGATCCAGCAGTGGAGGCTCCGGGGAGCCGTCTGTTTTTCCCTCCTCCTCTAAACTCCAGCCGACTCTAGCCAGCCCGAAATTCAGCTCAGGTTCTCCTTACGGGAAATGTCCTGCTGAATGTGCTTCCATGCCCTTAATGATCTGATCGTAATCTTAATTACTTCTGATTGTTCAGCTGGGCGTTTAAACAGAATATAGATTTCTTGGATCAGATTAGGGTCCAGAGGTCTGATTAAGAAATCTGATGAGGAGAGCTGAGTTTAAGCTCCGTGATCAGGTTTCTAAACACACGTAGACACTTACTCTGATTTCTTTCATTGTTCTCAGTCTGTGGATGCACAGCAACTGTGAGATGGCAACAAAACACTTTTGGAGCGACGCTGAAACTGTAACTGCATGCTTGACCAAATGAAGATATAGAAATCTAAATATTCTTCACCTTCTGTGAGATTTGTATATAGTATCTTGGTATATTAGTATATTTGGGGAATGTTTTTATATAGTCCCCAAAAGTACAGCATAAGGTTTGAGTTTTATAAATTACATTTGCATTACAATACTTATTCTGTGAGTGTATTGGTCAGTTGCTAAGCAACTAGTCCCAAAGTTGAGTGGATTTACCTGTAAAATCAGAGTTTATCAGATTATTGAGTGTCTGTAAACACACTCAACTAAGTAGAATTTGAATTAGAATTTAAGACCGTAGCTATATATACACTAATCTGTGTATTTACACAGTAACTAATACAGAATGTGTTGTACACAGTCAATGCCATACACCAATCAGCTGCTAGATCCACTCACTGTCCACTGTATCAGCTCCACTGACCATACAGGAGCTACACTTACAGACTGTAGTTCATCTGATTCTCTGTATACATTATTACTCTGTTCTTTAATGATCAGGACCCCCACAGGACCACCACAGAGCAGCTACTATTAGGAAAGTGGATCATTCTTAGCACTGCAGGGACGCTGATATGGTGGTGGAGTGTTAGTGTGTGTTGTGCTGGTGTGAGTGGATCAGACACAGCAGTGCTGCTGCTGCTGGAGTGTTTAAACACCTCAGTGTCACTGCTGGACTGAGAATCATCCACCAACCAAAACTATCCAGACAGCAGTGTCCTGTGGGCGGCGTCCTGTGTCCACTGATGAAGAACTAGAGAACACAAACTGTGCAGCAGCAGATGAGCTACTGTCTCTGACTTTACATCTACAAGGTGGACCAGCAAGTAGTAGGAGTGTCTGATAGAGTGGACAGTGAGTGGACACAGTGTTTAAACACTCCAGCACCACATCAGTGTCCCTGCAGTGTCCTGACCCTGACCTGAACAGGGTAACAATGTATACAGGGACCATGTACAAGAGGGACTCTGTCACAGAGAACGCTGGACTAGGTTTAACTACTTACTGTCTAACTGTGTAACTCAGTTTAGAGCCATTGAAGCCTTTAAGTTGTTGTGGTTCTATGTAGAACCCTTGGCTTTACTAAAGAACCTCTCCAGGTGCTTATATATGTGTTGGTTTCCTCAAGAGCCTCCAGTCTAGCACAAATCCACTTGCTGTACTAGCGAGAGGCTACGATCGTAATTTTGAGCAATCGCCTGAAAAGAGAATTTTAATAGGGGGTCTTATGGGGGCTGTGTCAAAACACCCCGTTTGGCAGCAAACCAACACACGCCAGGTGTTCTGAACTGTTTGTTTGTTTCCTGCAGCGCGGAATGAACAGGAGGAGCTGGAGGAAAAGAGGGAAATCAAGCGGAGGCTAACGCGCAAGGTAAGCCAGAGAATACGCCACGATTAGCTTCAGCATCGGCGCTTAGAGTGGGTTATTAAAAAATAAATAAATAAATAAATTAGACTTCCAAAATACTCCACTTATCCTATACGCGTCTGCTCTGAACGTGTCCGCTCTAGGCTACGTTTAGAGGCTAGTGTGGCTGGCCAGGCTTAAGAGCTCATTTGAAGCAATTAGCATCATGCTAACAGCACGCCTAGGTCCTCACACACTGTGTTGAGTATGTGGTTTTGGACTAAGTGGATAAAAGCACTGATGAAATTTAGGCATTGAAATGGCCGCTACTGTTTGTAGCTATGGGGCACACTTGGTCTCAAACTGGTTTTGACCAGTGGTCTCCAACCCTCTTCCTGGAGAACTACCTTCCTGCAGAGTTTAGTGTCCAAGAAGGTGCCCTACGTCCCTTACCTAACTCAAAAACATCTGCTCCAGCCAATCAGGGACTTTGGGAGTAGTTGGAGTATGTGTGGGAAGTTGTGGTTGAAACTAGGCTTTGCAGGAGGGTAGCTTGTTTCGGCCTTGTCATCATTTGGACTTGATCTTGTCTTGGCCTTGACATAATGTGGACTTTGCCTTGTCTCAGCCTTGACGTAGTGTGGACTCTGTCTTGTCTTGGCCTTTACATAG
>CM038708.1:8566517-8624017 GCA_021613375.1 Megaleporinus macrocephalus
AGCTTTAGAAGCTGCACAGATAGAGGCAGTGTATGACTGAGGCAGTCTCTGACTGAGGCAGTCTATGACTGAGTCTTTATGTAAAGTGGGCGTGAGCTGAAACAGTCCCATCCTATCTCAAATAAACAACCCAGTATTATTTACAGTTCTCATCTAATACCTGCTTTGACTGCTCAGTACTTCATTAAGCTAAATCAAGATTTGCTGCTGAAGGAACTGAACACATTCATACAATGTCTGGGGCGTCCAGGAGAAATCTGGAACTACACTTTGTTCTTCAAACTGGATCAAGATCTGATCTTCTCTCACAATAAGATATTCATGTTTCTTTGTATTGTATGTATGATTATTTACATCTGTTCTAATCAGATCTGCTGTTCTTACTAGTGAACATACACTTTTTGAGAAGATGAGCTTTTGCACAGTAATAGTGTGTATATATACATTTGGCCAAACAGTGTGGTGCAATTCGGTTTTATACAGAAACATTTGGTGTTCCCATAGATACCATCGTTGTTATGATTTGGAAGTGAGGGTGGGAGTTGTCCTTCGCTTTAAGTTATTGCTAATATATGAAAGAATATTCGAGAGTATTTCAGAAAGTGGGTCAAACTGTTGGTGCCACTCACCAATCGTTTTAATCAGTATACAACATGTACCACTCATATATATGGTCGCTGTCCAATGAAACACATTTATCTCCATTTTTGACGATTGTAGGTTTTCTACATCATTTGCACACGCCAGTGGTTGTTTACATTCTGTGAACATTTCATGATGAATGGACCAATAGAAGTGCTCCAAAACAGCTTGGAAAGAATTTTGGTTCCATTGACTTGCATTGAAAGTGAAGTCTGTTTTTGGCCTCTCCTGTAAAGTTGCAATTTTTGAGATTTTCATTGGACAGTTACGACATAATAAATATATATATATATATATATATATATATATATATATATATATATATATATATATATATATATATATATATATATATAAAATGTGTGTGTATATATATATATATATATATATATATATATATATATATATATATATATATATATATATATGGATATATATATATATATATGGATTTATTTTTATTTCTTGTTATCCTAAGTGTCTTTCTGACCTCAAGCGCCCCTTACTAGTAAATCTCCATGTATAGGTAGTGAAACCTCGCTTCCCCTGTGGCAGTTTTATATGCGGGGTAGTTTTGCGGTGCAGGGACCGAGCGGTGTAGGCTCGGCCGAACAGAGCAGTGAGCTTTTTGTGCAGGACACCCTTCACCTGTGATGTTTCCCAGAGCCGACTGGCATTTTGTTTACAATAGGAAGAGACAGGAAGTCTCGGCGGCCGGCCGGCCTTCGTTTCTGAGCTTATCTGCTTCAAACACGCAGCTCGGTGTCTCGCGGCTCAGCTCTGGTTGTTTTTCTCTTGCTTTCTCTTCTTTTTGTATTCGTTTTTTTTTGTTTTTTTTTACCCTCCACTCGTTCCTTTGTTTCCATCATGAAACGTGTAAACAGTGGAGAGCTCGCGGCGGTTTGGCTGGGCTGTGTTGTGGAGCAGAATGTAAATGGAAAAGCCTTCAGAACACAGAGAGAGAGAGAGAAGCTATCTGACAGGCAGGGGTGAAGTGTGACCTCAGATAGGTTCAGGATCATCAAAACTGAGGAAGCAATTAGAAAATCACCTTGGCTTCTTATAGTGGTGCGGTTACCAGAGATCTGCACCAACCTGGTACCAGGTAACTGAACTGAGATCAGTGGAATATGTGAATGGGATATAGTTGGTGACACCAGGAGAGGGCGTGATCCAATACGGTAACAGCTTGAAACAGCACTCGGCATAATCTTTGAGCAGCGGGAGAATATAAAGCCCTTGTGTTAGTACATTAAAGATTAACGGCCCTCCGACTCTCATCTAGACAGATAAAGAAACAATAACATCTAGAGAATGAAGAATATGAGCCCCCCCACTCCCCACACCTTCACATCAATAACCCACTTTACATCAGCAGGTTATTTATACTCTGAGGATATAAAGTTAGGAATCATTTACTATTGAATGAATCCGAGCACACTGTGTACAAGTCATTTATTTTATATATGTATATATATATATATATATATATATATATATATATATATATATATATATATATATATATATATATATATATATAATTTATGTTAAATTCCACACATGCCTCAACAACTTGTACTATACTATAAACTATAGTATATTTTATGTACTATATATGATATAATATCTGACGTTTCAGTGTTTATTGTGTCCACTGTTCACTAGGATTGTAAGAAAATATCAAGAGTATCGAATATCGGGATATTATGTTTAGTGATACTCTATGGATTCTCAAAAACACAGTATCGATACACAGATTCCTGGCAGACAGTGAATCATTGTGTGTTGTGTTTAAACCTCTGACCACTAGATGGCAGTGTTGCAATCCATTTTCAGCTCCGCTCCAACATTAACAAGCAGCACAAGGACGCAGTGCTATTGTAAGCATTGATAAACCTGTTCATATAGTGGTGTGTTTTAATGGTAGGATTTGAAAAATCGCTATATATTATTTGCTTGCAGTATCACGATATATTGCATCGTGACTGCTGTATCACGATATGTATTGTATCGCCAATTTCTTGCCAATACACAGCCCTACTGTTCACCTATTTTCTGAGACCAGTTTTCAGTTTCTCTAAGAAATCTGCAGACACGCCTCCAGAGATATGTTTCAGAAGTCGGTTTAATATTTGCTGCTTCTCACCATCCAAATAACTCCAAACCCATTCAGTGGTGTTGGGGTCTGGACTGTGAACATCAGCAGCTTCTTTGTTTGTTGTCTCATAGGCTTGAGAAGAACTGGGCTGGACTCAGTAACTGTCCTAAAATGGTTCAGTTCATACGCCTGCAAAAAAGGAGCTACTTTGTTGTGGTGTCCCACAGGGATCCATTCTTGAGCCACGCTGAGATTTATTATTATTGTTGTTGTTGTTGTTGTTGGTATTTTTTTTTCTGGTATTATTGTTGTTGTTGTTGTTGTTGTTATTATTATTATAAGACTACTACTACTAATTACTACTAGTAATACTCATGCTACTATTACTATCACTACTACTACTAATAGTAGTAATACTACCACTACTGCTACTACTAATTACTAATAACCCTCCTACTACTGATATTATTGCTAATACCAAGTTCTACTAATAATAATACTGTTACTAATATTTATATGACTAATAGTAGTAATACTACTACTACTACTACTACTACAAATTGCTAATAATCTTCTACTACTGATAATACTACTGCTAATATCAATTACTAATAATAATACTACTGCTACTAATATTACTACTACTAATAATAATAGTGATAAGAAAACTACTACTACTACAAATTATTAATAATCTTCTACTACTGATAATGCTACTGCTAATATCAATTACTAATAATAGTGATAAGAAAACTACTACTACTACAAATTACTAATAATCTACTACTGATAATACTACTGCTAATATCAATTACTACTAATAATAATAGTGATAAGAAAACTACTACTACTACAAATTACTAATAATCTTCTACTACTGATAATACTACTGCTAATATCAATTACTAATAATAATATTACTGCTACTAATATAACTACTAATAAAAACAACTGCTACTATTACTACTACTAATATTAATAATAGTGATAAGAAAACTACTACTACTACAAATTACTAATAATCTTCTACTACTGATAATTCCACAGCTAATATCAATTATTACTAATAATACTACTGCTACTAATATTACTACTACTAATAATAATAGTGATAAGAAAACTACTACTACTACAAATTACTAATAATCTTCTACTACTGATAATTCCACAGCTAATATCAATTACTACTAATAATACTACTGCTACTAATATTACTACTAATAAATACAACTGCTACTATTACTACTACTGTTACTACTAATAATACTACTACTACTACTACTGCCGCTGGTACTGCCACTATTGTCAATAATAATAATAATAATAATAATAATAATAATAATAATAATAATGCTGTACTTCAGGATATAAAGATGTGCTGTAATAAAAACGAGGGCAGTCCACAGAATAAATTTACTGTGTGGAGAGAAAACACACATATTTCATGAACAGATTTGTGGTTTAAAATTGATTGAAGCTTGAGTGGTTTAGTAAAGGCAGGTCATTTTCAACCCTTAGGACAAGAAAAGTATAGAGAATATAACAATAAAAAAAAATAATAATAATAATAATAACTCAGGTTTTTATACTACAGTCTCTAAACCACATGGCTTTTTCAACTAAACTAAATAGACTTTTAGATGCCAGACAGTATTTGGCTCCTTCAGTTTTCTTTGTTTATTTTCAAGTTTGATCACAGCTATTGAAACATGATTAATTCTGCATGTTAATTTCAGGCGTGAGCGTCGTTCTTGATGTTCTGCAGCCTTTTCTGTCATTGTAGAACCTTCTGCTGCTCCATTCTGCCCCACTTTCCTACTGATTACCCCCCGACGTCTGTGAAATTACAGAGAAACGACATCTTATGACGATTTTAAACATTTATCTGTCTCCAAATTGCTTTTGTATTATTTATAGCAGTGATTCTGAATCGCGGTACAGTAGGAGATTTTAATGGCAGTCAGTACAGAAGATGAATCTCATTTTATTGTATCTGGGTACATAAGAAACAACACTAAGTCCAGCCAAAGAGAGAAGAAGGGGAACAGTATGTGTGTGTTATTGCAGGCAGGTTGATTTTGCATTATTTAAATGGATGGAGTGAAGCTGAGTGATGCAGGAGCTTCTCTAACAGTCCTATTTCCAGCCTCCTCTCATGGACCCTTGTTTTTTTTTGCCCCTCGCAGGCTGCCATACGGAAAGAGCTCAATGATTACAAGAGCAACGAGATGGAAGTGCATGAATCCAGCCGCCATTTAACCAGGTGAGCAGAGCCACGTGAGCTCCAGAGCAGCTCTGCGCTGCAGCCACGGGAGGATTAAGCTACGTATGAAGTGCTGGGGCTGCTTATGTAGCAGCCTCATGTTCATGTGCGTCTCGTTAGAGTGGCTTTTCCTCGGCGTGACGCAGGGTTTAATCTGAATGAAGGCAGCTGAAGCCAGTTAACAGGCTTTGATTTCACACCATGGGCCTCTATTATGAACGCTACCAGCGCTGGTTATCCTTCAGTGTTGGTAGATAATATCAGCCGGGATTCAAACTCCAAATGACAAGGCCACAGCTTTGATGGTTGTGCCCAATCTGCAAAATACCCCCTGCCATCCAGGGAGTCCCATGTTGGCCGACTGCTTCAGCATTTATATCATCGCTGACCAAAGAAATCTCAGAAATGGCAACTTTACAGGAGAGGCCAAAAACAGACTTTGCTTTGTATGTGAGTCAATGGAACCAGAATGTTTTCCAAGCTATTTTGGAGCATTTCTATTGGACCATTCATCATGAAATTGTCACACAGTGTAAAGAGCAGCTGTCGTGTTCAAATGATTGAAAAAAACTATTATCGACAAAAATGGAGATGCCTGTTTTTCCTTGGACAGCGACCATGTTTTTTACCCTATTTTTTTCTACTGGGATTCAAACTAAATATATATAATTTAGCATACAGTGTGTGGAGTTATATATATATATTTATATTCATTGGGTTTTTGTGGCCCATTTTTATTGGTTTATTTCATGTTTATTTTTTTTATTTTTTTAGCTTTTTACCAAAGTTGCAATATTAATAACACTGATTACTCTTTAACAAAACAAACTGATATTTAAAATAAATCTCAGTTCTCTGGTCGCCTCCCTTGCTTGTTTGTATGACCCTGGTTGATACAATCAACCCGCTTAGGTGGCAACCAAGTGTTGATGTTCGCCCACCTCCATAAACCTCCTCGACATTCACCCCCACCCAAACCCTCAGGAGCTCTACTTAAACCGGGTCAGACTAGCCGAGACTGGGTTAGAGACGGACCAGACTGGGTTAGAGACTGGGTTAGAGATGGGCCAGACTGGGTTAGAGATGGGCCAGACTGGGTTAGAGACTGGGTTAGAGATGGACCAGACTGGGTTAGAGACTGAATTAGAGATTGGGTTAGAGATGGGCCAGACTGGGTTAGAGATGGGCCAGACTGGGTTAGAGACTGGGTTAGAGATGGGCCAGACTGGGTTAGAGACTGGGTTAGAGATGGGCCAGACTAGGTTAGAGACTGGGTTAGAGACAGGGTTAGAGACTGGGTTAGAGATGGGCCAGACTGGGTTAGAGATGGGCCATACAGGGTTAGAGACTGGGTTAGAGATGGGCCAGACTAGGTTAGAGACTGGGTTAGAGATGGGCTAGACTTGGTTAGAGATTGGGTTAGAGACTGGGTTAGAGATGGGCCATACAGGGTTAGAGACGGGCCAGACTAGGTTAGAGACTGGGTTAGAGATGGGCTAGACTTGGTTAGAGATTTGGTTAGAGACTGGGTTAGAGATTTGGTTAGAGACTGGGTTGGAGACTTGGTTAGAGATTTGGTTAGAGACTGGGTTAGAGACTGGGTTAGAGATGGACCAGACTGGGTTAGAGATGGGCCATACAGGGTTAGAGACTGGGTTAGAGACAGGCCAGACTAGGTTAGAGACTGGGTTAGAGATGGGCTAGACTTGGTTAGAGATTGGGTTAGAGACTGGGTTAGAGATTTGGTTAGAGACTGGGTTGGAGACTGGGTTAGAGACTGGGTTAGAGATGGACCAGACTGGGTTAGAGATGGGCCAGACTTGGTAAGAGACTTGGTAAGAGACTTGGTTAGAGACTGGGTTAGAGACTGGGTTAGAGACTGGGTTAGAGACTGGGTTAGAGACTGGGTTGGAGATGAGCCAGAGTAGGTTAGAGATGGACCAGACTGGGTTAAAGATGGGCCAGACTTGGTTAGAGACTTGGTTAGAGACTTGGTTAGAGACTTGGTTAGAGACTGGGTTAGAGATGGGCCAGAGTAGGTTAGAGACTGGGTTAGAGACTGGGTTAGAGACTTGGTTAGAGACTTGGTTAGAGACTTGGTTAGAGACTGGGTTAGAGATGGGCCAGAGTAGGTTAGAGACTGGGTTAGAGACTGGGTTAGAGACTGGGTTAGAGACTGGGTTAGAGATGGGCCAGAGTAGGTTAGAAACTTGGTTAGAGACTTGGTTAGAGACTGGGTTAGAGACTGGCTTAGAGACTGGGTTAGAGATGGGCCAGAGTAGGTTAGAGACTTGGTTAGAGACTTGGTTAGAGACTTGGTTAGAGACTTGGTTAGAGACTTGGTTAGAGACTGGCTTAGAGACTGGGTTAGAGATGGGCCAGAGTAGGTTAGAGACTTGGTTAGAGACTTGGTTAGAGACTGGGTTAGAGACTGGGTTAGAGACTGGCTTAGAGACTTGGTTAGAGATGGGCCAGAGTAGGTTAGAGACTTGGTTAGAGACTGGGTTAGAGACTGGGTTAGAGATGGGCCAGAGTAGGTTAGAGATGGACCAGACTGGGTTAGAGACTGGGTTAGAGACTGGCTTAGAGACTGGGTTAGAGATGGGCCAGAGTAGGTTAGAGACTTGGTTAGAGACTTGGTTAGAGACTTGGTTAGAGACTGGGTTAGAGACTGGGTTAGAGACTGGCTTAGAGACTGGGTTAGAGATGGGCCAGAGTAGGTTAGAGACTTGGTTAGAGACTTGGTTAGAGACTGGGTTAGAGATGGGCCAGAGTAGGTTAGAGACTTGGTTAGAGACTTGGTTAGAGATGGGAGCAGCAACAGTCCAATCCAACCTAAGCTGTGCATGCACGTGATTAAGACTGCTAACAGACTGATGGTGGTCGACTGAGCTGTACTCATACACCTCTGTGTACATCAATAAACTCAAGTTAACGCTGAAGCTCTGCAGTCTCCTGAATCTGACTCTGACTCCTGAAGGCCGAATTTCTATCAATACATTAATCAGTTGTGTGTTTGTAACAAAAATATGTTTTTTTTAAAGTTTTACTCTTTATCTCTGACCTGTTTATCTTCTTATGAACTTATTAGTGATTTTTACCTTTTGGGAAAGTAGGTCTCAGTTTGGGCGGTAAAGCCAGTCGTGAGTATTTACGCTGTTGTGTCTGATGTTTGTGTGCAGGTTTCACAGACCATAGACCTCCACTGTCCGGAGTGCTCCAGCAGCAGCTCCACCGCTACCAACCACAAGTGCTGGTCAGTCAATGGTGCCCGAATCTACACAAAAAGCCAAGTCCTGGAGGAGAGGGGGATTTTAAACACCATGCCTTTTTCCACCCACTCCCCAAAACTCGGACGCTCCCCTCCTCTCGCCGCCGCCGCCCTGCCAGCCCGGACTCTCACAGTAGCAACCACCTGGGCTTCTCTATCGGGGGTGGGGGGGTGTTGTCTGTGCGTAGACTCTCTAGTGCTGCACTTCCCATCACTGTAGGTGTGCGGCAGGGCCAAGAAACTGGAACGGCCTTCCCCGCCACACTGCTACCATCCCTGTCCCCGACTCCTGCCTGCACCCCCCGGACTTCCCACCACGCTCCGCCGGCCAGGAGGTGGCGCTCGCTCCCCACAGCCCACCATGGCATCGCTTCAGCTCAAGACAGAACTGGCTTTCTCATGCGATATTCATTCACCCGGCGCCCTCTGCTGGTCACCGACCCTCATAGCGATCCGTCCGTCTCCATCTCGTCCTGAACTGCACAGACTGTACGCAGCAAACTGTGAACGGCGGGACGCGGGCTTCTTTCAGACCACCCGCCTCCGCCGCGTGTACATTCGTGTTTATACGGAGTTATTAAATAGGAGAATATTTTAATTGTGCAAACGCGTTATTTCAAATGAGGAGCACTGAATCAAGGAAGGGCTTTGCTCGAGAGGCTGTCTGGGAGGAGATGCGAGTCTGTTTCGCTTTGGCCGTTTGTGCGTCTCTCCGTTTCTGTGGAGTTTTGTTTTATTTGTTTATTTATGTGTTTTGTTTTTTTTAGCTATGACTCATTTCTTTTCGTTTCCGTTTCTGAAGGTCACCTTCAGCCTCGCCGGCTGTCGGGAATCTAGCTCGGCCCAGATCTCTCAGAGGAGCTGGGCTCGAAACCCAGGGATTTTTAACGATTTGAATAATTTATTACCGTCACTTCTTTTATACGCGCGTCCTTTTCTTCTTTTGTCGTCCGCGGCCGACAAACTCTGCTCTCGGAGCGCACGTCTGTTTGTACTCCTGTGATGACGAGTTTATAGAGATGTTTAGGTCTCCCTCCCACCGTTTCCCAGATTTCCATCCCTAGAGTTGGTCAGACTGAGCAATATTCTTAAAGCCGGTTGGCGAATGTTATAATAAGGATATTGATTGTTTGTTTGTTTGTTATTGTTTTGTATGTTTGTTTGTTTTTAAGCCTTTCTGTAACCTATAGTATGGACTTAAGTAACTCTGAGGGTCATTACGATGCTTTCCTTTGTAAAACCGTTATCATTGCCCAGTGCTGCGCTGGCCAGTGGGGTGTTTTATCCGCCATCTTGACTTCTGTGATGAAATGGGACTTTGTTTTCAGGGCATTCGTTACATGAACAGCTCTGTTCTCTACTGCTTCTTTCTCAACACGCACAACAGCATGAACAACCGTGTTAACGTGAATGGCACATTTCCAGCGAGTCCTGACCGTCCGTCCTTTGTTTCTTTTGAATTCCAATATGGTCAGTAATGGCGAAACTCTGGGACAACGTTGTCTACCAACTTTGGGCTTTTCTTTTCGCATTCTTCTCAATCAAACGTTGATGGAAACCCCCGCAAGCACTTCTGCCTCTCTCACTCATCTCTAAATGCCCTGGAAGCCTGTGTAGCTGTTGGTAGTTCTTAAACCAGGCCCGGCTCTTGGCACGCATCGCTCACCAAGCTTTCATACGCTGGGGAACGTGCTTCTCTGGGAATGCTGTAGGTGCCACAGTTGAATGTGAGCCGCCGGGTGAAAGTTTGCCACGACTGTCACCGCTGATGATGGGAAACGTGTAAACATGCATACTGACTCGGCGTACGGTTGTCCTGTTGGCTCCATCACCAGCAAACTTCTTCAGGTTCGTAGACCTCCCAAGTCTAAGTGGTGGGGGAAACTAAGGTTCCGTCCAACATGCTTTTGTCCACCAAGTTACTGGACCCTCTGAACTACATGGTCATGCATTCCACCTTTTTAAATTTGTAGCTTCTTTCTGTGCAACTCAATGGTTAAGATGCCATTCACAGTGGTTTGATGTGAAATGGTTCAATGCAGAGAAACTAGCTGACTCTAGAAACTAGATATGTTTACAGTGGTGGTGAATGGAACCAGGCGTCACAATGACTTTAGCACAAATATGGCCATTTAATTTAAAATCCGATCCCACCAGCGAGACAACACAGGCCATTTTTTTTGCCTTATAAGACCCTGCATGAGTTTCTCCATCAGGAATGGCTTTTTTGAAAGCGTTGAGAGGCAGTCAAGTCTTGAGACGTCTGGTTCCATTCACTACCACTGTGAACAAGTCGGTAAGTGTCTTTAGAAGGGAGCATTTTAAAGCAAACCACTCAGAATGACTTGTATATCTTAATGATTTGGTTGATTTACATAGAAAGTCTCTATATTATCAGACTTGTGGATGTTGGTATATGATGGGCTGGTGTTGATTGAACTCTAATTTCAATAGGACCTCTATACTGGACCACGATCTACTATAGCTAGAGCAGCTCAACCACCACTCTTGCTTTGGGAGTTTTGGTGAGGTCGGCAGTCTTATGACACCAGTTTAGTTGCACAGCATTGCTGGTTTGCTAGAATTTGAATTTGGCCTACACAATGACCTCGTAATTCAAAGCATCCGTTGACATTTGGGACGGGAATGTCCTTGTGGTTTGATAGACCAGGAGATAGAGTTTCTAATCTAGGTGTAACAGTGATGCCGCCACATTGACTTCCTGTCCCGCCCACACCATAGCTTTTGAAGAACGTTCCACTGATTGGCGCCCCCTGCTGGATGAAATCTCTCCGCTAGGTTGCTTTAATTGAGCTGTGATCCCCGTTACCAGGTTCAGAGACGGCAAACCAAAGGTAGCAGCACACATAACCGTATTGGCTTGAGAAGAGACTTTCGGGGCGAGAAGACAAGCCAGTACGTTCATCGAATAAACCCACCATCGTCCACGAATAACACCCACTCTTATGTTCTTTTAAGAATGAACTTCTTTAGTGAACTGAAACCATTCAGCTTGTTTTTATTGTTCTTTTTAAAAAATAAAACACTAGATTTGAAATGCACAGTGGGCCTATTTATTAAAGGAGCTCTCCAATGAGAAACCCTGCTTGTAGATACTGGAGAATTGAAGATTTCTGGAAAATTAGAGTTAATGTCATATATATATATATATGCACAGAAAAGAGGTCTCAACAGTGTAATGTTCTTGTTTTGCACTTGGCTGGTAGGGAGCTGTGTCCCCGCTCAAGTTCAAACTATTGAAACTGTCCCTTTAGTTGGACCAGGAATGTGAATCCAGCAATAAAAATAAAAAGTGTGGTTTTATTCTTTTGTTTTTTTCATGTATGTGTCTGTAGAGTGAGTGTGTGAGTGTGAGCGAGTGTGAACCTTCTGTTTGCTGGGAGATGATGCAGCTTCCAGTGTTTCAAAAGATCTCTTTATCTTCATTAAACGCCATGAACAAACCTGAGCCTGAGTCGCTTCATTCACGTGTTTGTGTGTTTCTCAGTGTCACTGGAGTCAATCCCAGCACCATGAGGCGAAGGTGGGGTACACCATGGACAGGTCTCCAGTCCATCTCATGACCAACACACACTTACTCACACTTACAGGGAGTTTAGAGTGAGGATCCTAACATGCATGTGTTTGGACTGTGGGAGGAAACCAGAGTACCCGGAGGAACCCACTCAAGCACGGAGAGAACATACACACTCCACACAGAACCACCCGGACCGGGAATCCTGAATTTTGTATCAGACCTACATATTTTTTTGCCGGAGGAAAACAAAATCTGGAGTCGTCTGCTATCAGGGGAATGTTGGGGATGATAATATATTGCTCAGAAAAATGCATAGGTACAAATATGAAACTAAACAGTACATTTTTAAATCTTTTTCATAAATTGATCACTTTTTAGCTTTTTATTGAAGCCCAGAAGTTTTAAAGTCTGGGTTGGGGACGAGGCCAAAGTAGCAAAATATTGATGTTTAAATCATAATAAAAAATGGAAATCCTAATTATTTTGGTGTGTAATTTTGTTGGTGATGAAAGGAATGATCTTTTTAATATCAAAATGTTTGTTTTGTATTAAAAAAATTTGAACACAAATTTATATATATATATATATATATATATCACACACACAAATTTGAGTCACATTATTATGACCATGTCCAACTTTCGACAGTGGCATATCACTGGTGGAAGCGTTAACTATATATATTTATATTTACCTTCATGGGCAAATAGCAAGATCATACTGGGCAACCAGTTAAACCAGCACCAGACCAACATAAGCCAGCCTGGAATGTCTGATGGTGGGTTGTTTTCTGTCATCGCTGTCTAAAAACAAGTATCTCTAAAATAGCTACTTTACAGGAGAGGCCAAAAACTGTCTTTACTTTTAATGTAAGTCAATGGAACCAGAATATTTTCTAAGCTATTTTGGAGCATTTCTATTGGTCCATTAGCCATAAAATTATTACACAACACAGACAGCAGCAGTGCCTTTTAAATTATGTTGAAAAATAAAAATCAACAGATATGGAGTTATGTTTTTCTCTTTTTATCACTTTTACAAAAAAACAATCAGCCACTTTATAGTTTTAATATACTTGGGCTGTAAATTCCCACTTGATAAACACCTTGGTTGTTCATAAACACACCGCCGCCGCCACTAGATGGCGCACAATACCGCTCAGTGTGGTCACAGCATCACACTAGAAGATAAAAAATCAAACATTTTACTTTCACTTTTAAAAAAAGCAATAAGCAAACAACAACAACAACAACAACAATGCGATAAAATAAGTAAACAAAAACAACTACTAATAATAATAAATAATATCAGCTTCTAATTCGACCACGTCTTGTTTAAAAACTTCATAAAACACCCGCAGAACACGCTCGCTGACTCTCTGTGACCAGCAAATATATAATATATATAAAAATAACTTATTTAAACTTGTTTACGTCGCGTTTGATTAAGCGAACTCTCGCCGCCGCGACGCATCTTGGGAAATGTAGTTCAACCGAGCACACGCGCGCTCAGGAAAGGTCCGCGCGACCCGGCGCGAGAGGAATACATTTCCCATAAGCCACCGCATGGGCGCGCCTTTCCGGCGTCAGTTCATAAATATGCAGCTGCGCGCTCGCGTCACAGCGTCGGATGTTTGCTCTCACGCGGAGCAACAGCGGGCGCGTTCTCATCTGCGCACTCGCGCCCTAACGAGGGTCCCTAGACACAATGTAGACGCTCCAGCATCAAGTGCCCTAGTGCTGAACAGGCGGACCGTATCTTAGTGAGTAATGTTTACATTCGTTAGCACGTAGCCGAGAAGCTAACAGCGAGCGACGCCTCAGAGCTAAAGAGTCTTTTATTTCGATATACATGAAAAAATGATTTTGTTCCTAAAGTGTGAAACATGTTCAGCTGACGTTTAAATAAAACAGGTGGTTCATTAAACTTAGTGGAGAAATTTTACATCAACTTCACACTGTAGTGTTAGTTCTCTGAAGAAACCTGAAAATATAATTATTAGTTTGTTGATTCCTGGTTACAAATAAATAATTAACTAAATAAACTAACTAACTAAATAAATAAATAAAAATAACTATCTAACTAAATAAACAACTAACTAAATAAATAAAAATCGAACTTAGTAAATAAATAAACAACTAACTAACAGACTAAATAAGAAATAAACAACTAACAAATTAATTTGATAAAATTTAGTAAAATATTCCATGTATTTACTTTTATGTGTTTATTTAATTTTATTTTTCATTATTTTTTAATTGTTCAGTTGTAAAAGACATTAATGTAGTTGTATGTAATATTGTATTATCTTGTACACTATGGTTTAAATGATGCTTAATAAATAAAACTTGCTCCTATTCATAGTAAATAAATAAACAAATAAATAAATTAAAATAAGAGAGAAAAATTCATATTCGCAGGAAATAAGTAAATACAATAAACAAACAAATCAACTTCACACTGTAGTGTTAGTTCTCTGAAGTGACCTGAAAATATAATTCTTGGTTTGTTGATTCCTGGTTACAAATAAATAATTAACTAAATAAACTAGTTAACTAACTACATAAATAAATAAATAAATAAACGAACTAAATAAATAAATAAAAATAACTCCAACTAAATAAACAACTAACTAAATAAATAAAAAACAAACTAACTAAATAAATGAACTAACAGGCTAAATAATAAATAAACAACTAACAAACTGAATAAATACATAAATAAATTCATAAAATGTTCCATGTATTTACTTTTAATTAATTAAATTTTTATTAAAATTGGGCAGTTCTAAAAGACGTTAATGTAGTTGTATGTAATATTGTATTATCTTGTACACTATGGTTTAAATGACACTAAAACTTTCTAAACTGCCCCTATTCACATTAAATAAATAAATAATAAATAAATAAAAATAAGAAAAAAATCATATTCGCAGAAAATAAGTAAATACAAGAAACAAACAAACAAATAAGTGCACATATTTCCACTTAAATCTTTAGCTAGACGTTAATACATAATACGAGTTTACATAATAAAAGTCTCGAAGCTACACAAAAACTAACTTTTAAAAACACACGTTTTATTAGTTTAGTGATTTAACTACATGTTTAGTGTTTGTTAGATGTTAGATTTAGGTGTTCATGGGTTTAATTCCTGAATCACAAAGACAGACACAAAAAAGTCAGCTAAAAAGTCTCAATCAGTCTGCACATATGGGTGATATATCAATCAACCTTTACTTTCCCTCGGTAAAATTAGAATCAATATTTAATCAAGAAAGCTAAAATAAAGAACTTCATGAGTAAAACATAAGAATTAAATGATGAAAATATTAGAAAAACAGGCAAACAAAATACAAATTTAATTAAAAAAATAAATAATTCAAAAGAAAGGTTTAAGTTGACAAGCTAAAAATATAAAACAATTAAATAAAAAGATTGTAAAAATACGAAGAAAGTAAATTAAAAAAATATAAATAAAATTATTAGCAGTGTTTTAGCTTGATGGAAGAATGAAAAGGGATTTATTGAAGATTAAAAAAAAATACTTCTACGACACGTGGCGGCGCCCAAACCTCTCTAAGAGCGAAGATAGAGCGAAATAAGTGCGCCAGAAAGCGAGTGGCGCGAATTGGGACACAGCCCGAGCCTCCACACAGTTGAGCAGCCCCGCCCTCCGGTTAGTTCGCCGCGCTGCTGCCCCGTTAAGTCTCCATGATTTGACAACAGCAGAAGTAGCCGAAGCCATTTACCGAGACGGGGCGGAAAAACACACGAATGACTGGATGTGTAGCGATCTGACCAGCGCCGTGCACACGGCGGAGCCCGGACAGCAGCTCGCCTAACGAGAGAGAGAGCCAGCGGATTTACTTCTCCACTTCTTCTGGTTGTTGTTGTTGTCGCCGCTGTTGCTGCTGTTGTTGTTTTTCTGCGGGAAGATGGAAAGTGCGCGGGCAGCAGTCAGGCCGGCTGAGGGCGGCTCTTCCCCGGTAGGCGTGTGGAAATCCAGCTCCACCGAACCCAGCAAGCCGAAGAAGACCGGCGGCCCCACGGCGGCTCCGGGAGTGGACGACGGCGGAGGCGGCGGCGGAGGCGGCGGTGGGGGTGAGTCGAAGCCCGAGGTTGCCCGCATGGACGCTCTGAAAGGCGGCCAACGGTCCCCACCGGCCGCCGAGCTGAACAAACCCGCCTTGAAAGCTGCGAAAAACGGCCGCGGGGCTCCGAGCACCGGCACCGGCACCAGCACCAGTTCAAGCTCGCTGCTCCTGAAAAGGCGGCGTCTGAAGAGGAACCTGTCGGCCGCCTCGGCCTCCACCAAGCTGAGCTCGGCCGCGGTGCCCTCCTCATCCTCCTCCTCATCTTCCTCGTCCTCATCCTCCTCCTCCTCTTTGCACACGCGCAGCCTGGACAGGAAGGCCCTGCTGAGGCACCGGCAGGCCACCGCCGTCCAGCTGCAGCCGTCCGACCGCCAGTGGGTCCGGGCCGACCTGCACCGGGGTGCCGTGCACGTCCACGACCGGTCCTGGGACAGGTCGAGCCCCAGGCCCGTCCTGTGCACGCTGGAGACCACGGCGGGCGAGATCGCCAGGCGTCTGGGCCAGACGGGCGGCAAGCTGGCGTCGGTGGTCCGGGTGGTCGGGGACTGCCGCGTTGGCGAGCAGAGCCGCTTCGAGCACCTGAGGCCGGACAGCGACCGGCTCCAGCTCTTCCTGTTCGAGAAGGACGAGGCGGACGGCCGGGCCGAAGACTTCGGCCTCTACTCCCCCGAGGTGTCCATCACGGCCAGCCCCCTGACGCCCAACGGCAACAGCGAGGGCTCGGTGCAGAGCTTGGGGTCGGCCCAGTCCCGACTGGCCGAACATCGAGACTCCCTGAGCGACGACATGATCCTGGGCACGGACGCGTCCGCCCTGAGCCCACCCTTCGAGGGCCCCGACGCCTACGGGAGCTCCTCGGACGAGCTGGAGCTGGACGGCCCGGCGCCTGGAGACGCCAGCGACCCCGTGAGCCAAGACCCAGCCGCTGTAACGGACAGGGCGGACATGAACGGGAGCGGGCTGGAGCTGCTGAGCCCGGCCTCCGTCCCGCCTGGAACCGGGCCCGGCTCTCCGGGCCCCTCCGAGCGTCTGGGTTCGCGCCCCGAGGCGGAAGATCGCGACACCTCGCCGGCGCTTTACGTGCAGCTCCATGGAGAGGCGGCCCGGCGGCTGGGCCGGGACGAGAGGCCCCTGCAGATCCAGAACGAGTTCCTCTTCAAACTGGGATTTAAGGACCCCTGGAGAGTGCAGGAGGAGGGCATGAACACGGAGCTGGGCTCGCTGCTGCGCTTCTACGCAGGTAAAGAAATGGGATGGAGCTTACCTTGCTTTTGATGTTGAGCATTACAGTACGAGTACGTAGGCGTGTGTGACGGCTGGGTGTTTTAACTCCATGTCATGTCCGTTGGGTCGTGAGGTCCGGTGATTCCCAACCCCGGCCGTGAAGGACCACCTGCCCAGTTTTAGGGAACTCAGTAGGAGCTTGTTAATTAGCTGGCCTGTTGGATCTGTTGTGTTGGAGCCTCCTTTGTGTTCCAGGAGCTGTGAGCCAGCAACCGGAAGGTCATGGGTTCAAATCCCAGGCTGGGAATACCTTGCTCTGCCCTTGTGTGAGGCACTTAACAACCCCCCCCCCCCAACAGCCCCAGGCAGTGCTGCTCTGGTCTGCTGGCTGTGCGGCTGTTGGTCTGGGATCAGTTAGGCAGAGGAGCGACCAGGTTTCTCATGTAGGATGAATGGATTTCAATGGAATAACATCTTAAATATAATAGGTTGTGATCATTCACGGTATTAGATGAGAAGGTGGTGACCTGAGTATATACAGAGTAGTATAGATTGAGCTTTGTATACGAACAAGACTCCAAGAAGCTGAGTTTCTTGTATTCCGTGCTTATAGGAGCACATATGGCAGGGGTATTAATTAGAGTCCAGTAAGGTCCAGTAGACCAGGTCCAGGAGATCTCCTCAGACCAAGGTCTGGACCATCATAATTTCTAACGTGTGTTCTGATTCAGTGGTGTATCCTGTTTACTGAAGTAGTCTAGTATCAGCATCTTATACCATCAGCTACTGAAACACCAACACACCACACATACCATTCAGTATATTTCAGTATATTTAATGAATTAATTATTTATTCGAGATTTAAGAGTTTTATTATATGCACAGCAGAACAGTTACACTGTACAATGAAATTTTTACTTTGCAGCTCCTCCATTCACCAATAAATATAAGAAAAAAAATTAAAAATATATATAAAATATATAAAGTATCATAATATAAGTTGAAGTAAATAAATATATTTTTTATATAGTTAAAAAATAAAAAATAAAAGTTCCTTTTTTGTGCAAGTATGAAGAGCAGCAGCCATAAAGTGCAAGTTACAAGTAACAAATGTAAACAATAATGTTTTTTATTATATTTTTATTTATAATGTTTTATGTTTAATGTTTTATCCTACCTGAACTGGTTTTAACTGGTCTGATTTTAACCGCACCTTACACTGTTTACATTCACTACTCTATACATTCACTTAACGTAAACACTATTGTTTACGTTTGTTACTTGCAACTTGCACTTTATGGCTGCTGCTTTTCATACTTGCACATAAAAGCACACATTTTTTTATTTTTTAACTATATAAAAATAATTTTATTTACTTAAACTTAAATTATTATACTTTGTATATTTTGTATATATTTTTAGTATTTTCTTTTTTTTGTTATCTTTATCTATTGGTGAATGGAGGAACAGCAAAGTAAGAATTTCATTGTATGTTTCTGCTGTGCATATGACAATAAAACTTTTGAATCTTGAATTAAAAATTTACTTCAAGTAAAAACAAGGGCTACATTTAACAAAAAATATGTTTATTTATAGAGAAAGTAAATAAAACTAAGTCTTCTTGTTATCTCAGCTTCACATATTGATGTTAATGTTGGTTGTACAGAGCGGTCTTCTCCAAAACTAGAGGAGCAGGTCCATTCCAGAACCGTTCCTGTTAAACGTTTCTGTTTTTAGAGCTCGTTATTCTTTCTGACTCGCTTTAGTCTCTGACTTCTGCTCCTAGCTTTGTACAGATCTGCACAGTTTTGATTGGCTGAGAAGTCTTCGGTGATCTTACAGCGCACGTGATTGGTCTGTGAGTTCACTGCACCGTGAACCGTATCCTGGAAAGACTAGAAAAGCTCCACCTCTTAAAATAAACACAGTCTAAATTAAATCATTCAGTAGTTTATTGATTTGGGTCCACATTGGGCAACGTCTGAGTCCGGACCCCTGTTAGTGACCCCTGTTATATGGGTTAATTCGTCTACGAGCGTGAGATGGCATTGCTCAGTACCTGCTTGACCACCCCTGTGTTTACTAAAGGCCTTGTGTATTGTGTTTGAGGGCTTCACTGTTTACTGTACACACACTGACCTAAGACTGGGACGGGCGTCCACAGCCTCTGTCCCGTCACACAGGCTCTTGTGACAACACCACGTCAGGCAGGGTTTGGGTCAACATGGTCCAGGCCCTGCCTGTCACTGGACGTGTGCGGTAGAGCTTTCCGCCTGGCGGTGTGCTCTGTTTCTCCTGAGCTCTTATTAGAGCAGCTAGTTTCAGGGTCTTGTGGAGCCTGAAGGTATTGCATGTAGTTTAGAGCACGTTAGGACAAAACATGACGTCCTTAAGTCTGTCCCCACTCTGGAGGACATTTAAGCCTGTTTGCACTTAGCATGTGACCATTGGACTGGGGGGTGGGGGTGTTCCAGTGTCTGACTTTGTATGTTCTGTAATGTTGGTTGGTTGAAAGGATCTATTGAAATACACAGTTGAGTCACATTATTACGACCAGCCGCTAATATCTGGAGTAACCACTGCTAGACAGACTGGGAGGCTCAATAAGGTTCTGGTAGGTGGTCACAGGTATCTGGAGCCATGCTGCGTCCCACAGAAACGTTGGGGAGAACCTATAGAGCCAACACCACCATCCAGGTGGCCCCACAGATGCTCAATTGGGTTAAAGTCTGGGGAATTAGGGGTCCAGGGTTGTACTTGGAAGTCTTGGTCAGTGTGGGACATTTCTACCCGTGTGATGTGTCTCATATATGTCTTGCTGGAAGATCCCATCCACCCCAGAGAGGACAATGGGGGTAGATTCAGACCCAAATTGGTTTAGAGTGTCTTCCACATGGACGAGTGGGTCCACAACATTCCCCAGACCAAACTAGGACATAGTGATGTGACTCGGCTGTGTATATCTAGTCATATCTAGTTATACAATTTTCCAGTTCTGGCCTTAAAGCTAACTGAGAAATCCAGCTTGTTGATTCCCAGAGCTGTGTGTGTGTGTGTGTATCGTCTCTGTCCAAAGAATAACATGTATCTTCATTTTGGTTGATTTAAACATCTCCTGATGAACCGACCAATAGAAATGCTCCAAAACAGCTTGGAAAGAATTCTGGTTCCATTGACTTGCATTAAAAGTTAGGCTTGTATTTCCCCTCTCCTGTAAACTTGGCCTTTTGAAGATACCGGCTTTGCTTCTTTGGACACCTGAGATATGCCACACAGTGCAGGTGTGCGGTTGCGTCCCACTCGGCCGGACAGCCGAGCGTCCTGCTGTCACCTTTATGCAAAGCCGAGGTTTAAAGATGGCTCCGCGGCTTCAGGAAGGCCAGCGAGAAGACAACCTGACCCAGAGTGAAAAACCTCAGGGCCTGCCTGCCTTCCCTCCGCACCGCTCTAATCCCGCCTCTGCTCTCTGGCCTCCGCGTGCCGTCTCGGGGGAGAGCCGGAATGCCACAGAGCCGAGAGCTCCGCTCCGAGTGTGATGTAACAGTGGCCACTGGCTGTTCTGAGAATGCCGCAAATTCCAGAATCACATGTTGAGGAATTGTGGGACTGTATCCTAGAAGTGCTAGAGGTGGGCAGTTATTACTGTATGTGTGTATGTCTATATATGTGTGTGTGTGTGTGTGTGTGTGTGTGTGTGTGTGTGTGTGTGTATATATATATATATATGGTGTTAAAAGGGGGAGTTGCTTCAGATCTCAGTCATTTCTGGTGGTGTTGACGAAGCTGCAGGGCTGTAACAAATATTCAATAATACTTTATAGACCTGATAAGTCTGTAATATAGTTCAATATTTGACCAGCCGACACGTTTATCACTTGTATGAACTCACACTCGTCCGTGCAAATGTGATGTTTATCAAGACAAATACTAGCGCGTTGCTAAGAGCACACAAATAAGTTAGCATGCTGGATTGCTAGCTAGTGAACAAGTATAAATAAAAAATATCAATAAGCTATTACTACTACTGCTACTGCTACTACTACTGCTACTGCTACTATAACTACTACTGCTACTATAACTACTACTGCTACTATAACTACTACTGCTACTATAACTGCTACTGCTACTATAACTACTACTGCTACTATAACTACTACTATAACTACTACTGCTACTATAACTACTACTGCTACTATAACTACTACTGCTACTATAACTACTACTGCTACTATAACTACTACTGCTACTATAACTACTACTGCTACTATAACTGCTACTGCTACTATAACTACTACTGCTACTATAACTACTACTATAACTACTACTGCTACTATAACTACTACTGCTACTATAACTGCTACTGCTACTATAACTACTACTGCTACTATAACTACTACTGCTACTATAACTACTACTATAACTACTACTGCTACTATAACTACTACTGCTACTATAACTACTACTATAACTACTACTGCTACTATAACTACTACTATAACTACTACTGCTACTATAACTACTACTATAACTACTACTGCTACTATAACTACTACTGCTACTATAACTACTACTGCTACTATAACTACTACTGCTACTATAACTACTACTGCTACTATAACTACTACTATAACTACTACTGCTACTATAACTACTACTGCTACTATAACTACTACTATAACTACTACTGCTACTGCTACTACTACTGCTACTGCTACTACTACTGCTACTATAACTACTACTGCTACTACTACTGCTACTATAACTACTACTGCTACTGCTACTATTACTGCTACTACTATAACTACTACTGCTACTGCTACTATTACTGCTACTACTATTACTACTACTGCTACTATTACTACTGCTACTGCTATTACTACTGCTACTATTACTGCTACCACTATTACTACTACTGCTACTATAACTACTACTGCTACTGCTACTATTACTACTGCTACTGCTACTATAACTACTACTGCTACTGCTACTATAACTACTACTGCTACTGCTACTGCTACTATAACTACTACTGCTACTGCTACTATTACTGCTACCACTATTACTACTACTGCTACTATAACTACTACTGCTACTGCTACTATTACTGCTACCACTATTACTACTACTGCTACTATAACTACTACTGCTACTGCTACTATTACTACTGCTACTGCTATTACTACTGCTACTATTACTGCTACCACTATTACTACTACTGCTACTATAACTACTACTGCTACTATTACTACTGCTACTGCTACTATTACTACTGCTACTGCTACTATTACTGCTACCACTATTACTACTGCTACTGCTATTACTACTACTGCTACTATTACTGCTACTACTATTACTATTGCTGCTATTACTGCTACTACTATTACTACTGCTGCTATTACTGCTACTACTACTGCTACTACTATTAATACTATTACAACTACAATTACTACTACTGCTACTATTACTACTGCTGCTACTGCTACTATTAGTACTACTATGACTACTACTACTATGACTACTACTACTATTACTACTACTACTACTGCTGCTATAACTACTATTACTGTTGCTACTAGTATTACTACTATTATAACTACTGCTAGTATTACTGCTGCCGCTACTATTACTACTACTACTACTACTACTACTACTACTATATCAGTAGGTAACTATAATAATAATAATAATAATAGTAATAATAATAATAATAGTAAACAATAGAAGAATGATTTTTTTCTCATTCACTTCATCTTAAAAATAATAATCAATATACTATTTTAAAAAATACTGCCCTGCTATTGTATACATATAGAGGTATTTCTCTAACTTTTAATAAATAAATAAATACACACTTCCTCACTGTTCTCCTCTTCGAAGGGTTAACCTGCTGCCCTGTGTGCTGATCACCTGTGTCTTTATTCTGCTGGAGAGCTTTTGGCGGCGGAGGTGAACACAGACTCGCCCGCGCGGTTCAAGTCTAGACAGCTACGGTTCAAACTGCTAACTCACACGTAAATCTTTAACCACATCCCTGCACGAGTGCAGTCCTCCACGTTCAGCCTCTCCCACCGCCCAGCTCACAGCCAGTGACCACAAGTAGTAGCGTCCAGTACTGACTTCGTTTAAACTCTCAACTCAAACAAATGTAAACAAAGTAATTGAGAGTGATTCAGTGTGAGGTTGTAGAGAGACCTAGAGTTCCTTACAGTGGGGGTGAATGGAACCAGGCGTCAGCATGTCTGCAACACAGATATGGATGTGTTATGCTACATCCAAACCACCAGTGGTGGCGCTATACAGCGTCGCTGTCCAAAGACAAACATGTGTCTCCAAAATAGCAGCTTCTCAGGAGAGGCCAAAAACCGTCTTCACTTTTAATGGAGGTCAATGGAACCAGAAAGTTTCCTAAGCTGGTTTGGAGCGTTTCTATTGGTCCGTTTGTCGAGAAACTTTTACTCTACATAAAAAGCACCTGTCGTGTTCAAATGATGTAGAAAAACAAAAATCAACAAAAATGAAGATTTTTCTATGGACAGTGACTGCACTGACGCAGGCCTGCATGTGTCCCCCCACCATGAGAAGAACCAGTCCGTTGGAGCCAAAGCGCTTATCTCGAAACGCTCGTAAAACAGTGTCTCAGGTATCAGACGGCGAGCTCTTAACCATTTCATACAATCACTTTCTATGAGGAAGCTTTCCATAGCATTAAAGGGCCAGTACCCTTTTTAATTTTTTTATAGACTTTAAAAGCTTCCATATATCATCACTATCCGTCTCTGCTTTGGAATGTAACCAGTTGCTGCACCTTTAAGACTGAATTATGTAAATGAGCTGTGTTCTCATTGGAAAGCACTGAAACAGCTTCTTATGAGGTCAGCATGAATGTAAACTGCTGTAGGCTGGTTAGATGGGTGTATGTAAACGAGCTTTTATGACATCACATATATCACAAATTTAGGTTTCTGTCATTATAAGGACCCTTTAAACGTATCAGACGCCTGGTTACCATCACCACCACTGTGAATATTTCAGAATGGCTGAGTTTCTCTAGAACTGAGCATCCAAACACCAAACTTTACATCTTAATTTGTGAAATTAGGCAGAATTTTTTTTTAAAAATTGGTGGAATTCCTCTTATTTTACCTCAAACTTGCATCGGCCAGCATTTTTTGCTTCCGTTGTAAACGTAAACTGCTGTAGGGTGTATAGATGGTATATGTAAATTAGCTTTTGTGACATCATACAGTTAATTTTTTGTAGTTTAGCTTGGACAGTTCACAGAGAGACGAGTGAGGGACACGTTTTAAAACTTTAACAACGTGTCGCATCAAATTCAAGCGAAGGAAATTCATGTTTCCGTCATTATAAGGGCCCTTTAAAGGTATCAGACGTCTGGTTACCATCACCACCACTGTTAACATTTCTGCACGACTGAATTTCTCTAGAACTGAGCATCCAAACACCAAACTTTACATTTTAATTTGTGAAATTAGGCAGAAATGTTTAAAAAATTGGTGGAATTCCCCTTATTTTACCTCAAACTTGCATCGGCCAGGGTTTTTTGCTCCCTTTGTGAACGGAAACTGCTGTAGGGTGAATAGATGGTATATGTAAATGAGCTTTTGTGACATCATACAGTTAATTGTTTGCAGTTTAGTTTGGAGAGACAAGTGAGTGACACGTTTTGAAACTTTAACACTAAATTGCATTGAACTCAAGCGAGGTTCCTGTGATTATATGGGCCCTTTAAACATATCAGACGTCTGGTTACCACCACCCCCACTGTAAACACTTTTGCACAGCTGACTTTCTCTAGAACTGAGCATCCAAACACCAGACTAAATTTAAATTTGGTGGAATTCCCCTTCTGTAACTCAAACTTTGTATCGGCCTCTTATTGCGGGTTATAAAACATGGCAGCGGTTTTTGCTCCCGGCGTGAATGTAAACTGCTGGAAGCTGCATAGACTGGTATATGGAAATGAGTTTTTGTGACATCACAGAATTGGTTTAGCCTTCATATAGCATCGCTATCCAAGGAAATTTTTTCCCGATTTTTATTTTTCAACTTTATTCGAACACGACAGCTGCCGTTCACACTGTGGGAAAGTTTCATGATGAATGGACCAATAGAAACGCTCCAAAATAGCCTGGAAACATTTCTGGTTGCATTGACTTACACTACAAGTGAGGAAGGTTTTTGGCCTCTCCTGTAAAGTAGTGATTTTGGAGATGCTCGTTTTTCATTGGACAGTGACGATACGGTGCTCATATGGGCCCTTTAAACGTATCGGACGTCTGGTTACCATCCCCGCAGCTACGTTTCTCAGGAACACCAAACCTGCTTAATTATGCAGAAATTTTGAAAAATGGGTGGAATTCCCCTTTCATCATTTTTTGTTTAACTCAAACTCTCCCCCCCTCTTTACCGCCTCTCCCTCGCGCTCTCGTTCTCATCGCCGCGGCTAATAAAACATGGCAGCGTCCTCTGCTCCCACGGACGCGCATGACACGGCCACAAAGCCGGCGCGGCCAACTTATGGTGCTTGGAGCCCGGCCCTGT
This sequence comes from Megaleporinus macrocephalus, assembly GCA_021613375.1. Taxonomy (NCBI): domain Eukaryota; kingdom Metazoa; phylum Chordata; class Actinopteri; order Characiformes; family Anostomidae; genus Megaleporinus; species Megaleporinus macrocephalus. The sequence continues at coordinate 8,592,215 of CM038708.1, forward strand.
TCCGGATCTCGCTCCATTATCGTCAGGCTGAAAAGCTTTGAATGCGCTCTTGCTGGAATGGACAGAGGGGCCCTAAATGGGGTAGGAGGGTGGGAGGGAGGGAGAGGTTGTAGGGATGTAGTGGTGGTGGTGGTGGTGGGGGGGTTAAAGGCCGTCTCTCCACTCCCGGCTCTCTCTGGTCATTCAAATGCAGTGTGGCCTCTCTGTTCCTGGCAAGCGCTCTGCTACTGTCTCACAGTTCAGCCTGTGCCAAGACCCTTCAGCCCACCCCACCATGGAGAGAGAGAGGGGGGGGGGGCGCAATAGCTGCAGGAAGTGCTTTCATTCACTCAGCTGGGGAAAACAGGGATGGTGAGAATACGGAGGGAGGGTGGGAGGGAGGGGAGTGCTTGCTTTGGTTGCGCAGGGGTCTTAGTGCCTGAGTGTTCGGGATATAAAAGCTCTGAAGCTTGACTATTATATACAATAAGCATGGAGCAGTCGGACCCCTCCCTCCCCCAACTGCTCTCACCCACGTGGAACCCATCAATATAACATGTTACGTGACCCTGAAATGGCTCTTGAAATCCGGATTCGCAGTGCACATTCCGGTCCAGGATTTTGCCACTACCGCTGGACAGGAGTCTAGGTGGCCAGTGATCAGCAGTTCACTTATTTCCCACGGATTACGGAATCCAGGGCCGGGAACTGGACTCAGGGTCCAGGTTTGGAGGCCTCTGCTGTACTGAGAGGCGAGCGAAGGCCTGTTCTCGCTCTTCGAAGCCACGCTGGTTCCTGTTGACCCAGATTCTGTAACTGTATCATCTGTTTGACTTTGTTTTTTTGTTTATTTTAGCTGGAGAGGGAAAATAGAGCACAAGCATTTTCACAAGCACGTAAACCGCTTCCATACTGGTGGGTCAGCCACCCTTGCTTTTCAGGCTCTGCTCACAGGGCCCACGTCTCCGCTGTCAGAATATTGGTGATATATTTAGTTCGTATCACCCCACCCTTCACGGCTTCCTCAGCTCTAACCTCAAAACCTTGTTGTAGAACTAGGCTGCGCTCAGCGCCAGCGTCGGTTGGTGCGCCAGGCCGCTCGCGAGCCCCCGCCGCCGGCCTGCGGTGGTGGTAGCCTCCGTTTACTGAACTGCCTAGCATTAATAGAACCGCCGCCGTGTCCTGAGGCTTCACTGGTGTCAGCGTGTGTTTGGTTAAAGGTCGCGATATGGGCCCTTTAAAAGAGTGGCCGGAGTGATGCCGCAGTAGAACTCTTCTTTAAAGGGCCCGTATCCTACTTTCTCCTTGTGTGTGTGTTTCCTGGATGGCTGCAGGACGGGCTTTCATTCACTCAGCTGGGGAAAACAGGGATGGTGGGAATGCAGAGGGAGAGGGGGGGGGTGGGGGTGGGGTTTGGTTAGTGGAGCAACATTGCACTGTTTGCTTTGGCTGCTCAGGGGTCTTAGTGCCTGAGGGTTTGTGATACCTTATATTCTTGTATCTACACTCACTGTCCACTGTATCAGCTCCACTGACCATATAGGAGCTACATTTACAGACTGTAGTTCATCTGATTCTCTGTATACTTTATTACTCTGTTTTTTAATGACCCGGACCCCCACAGGACTAGGTGTGTTAGTGTGTGTTGTGCCAGTGTGAGTGGATCAGACACAGCAGTGCTACTAGGAGGTACAGAGAGGTTGTAACACTGGATGATTCATGTACACAAATGTCAGAAGAGCATGTGATCACAAACAGGTCGAAGCAGCTAGTGCCTTTGAAAAGCTCGAGCCAGGTCACGCTTTGCTTCACCTGAAGCTCGGAGAACGCAGGAAACAGAAAAGCTGCCCGGCATTCCGACTGTTAGGATGAAGTCACGTGATCCGGGTTGCAGTTGTTAATCAGCAGGCTGGAGAGGCGGCCTGATGCCCTCGAGGGTTAAACAGTAATGCCGAATACACATGCAGGAGAGAAGGCTTATCCATGCAGGTCCAAACCTGATCTGGAGAACTGCAAACTTCCGACTGGAGTTTAAATAAGGCTGGTTTGCCGCTCGCGCGTTAGGAATCACGGGGACGTTTGAATGTATGAGCGTTTGGTGACATTGGTGAATACGTATAGAAGGATATTGTAGAATATGAATTTGTATTGTAATTTTGATATTTACTGTGACTCAGTTCTACACCCAGTTAAACTAGACTAAACTAATTAGACTTTGCACTGAAACCAGCTGTTGGTCAGTGTTGTGTAGTGTCTATACTGACTATATAGTATAGTGCTCACATATATGCACATAGATATAATATATAGATATATATGTATGTATGTGTGTGTGTTTGTATTTCTGCATGTGTGATTATAAAATTAATATATAAAAGGAATATGTATAGCATTATAGATGTTTTATGCAATGCATATATATATATGATCTTTAGACACACACACACACATATACACATACACACACACACACACACATATATATGTGTGTGTGTGTGTGTGTGTGTGTGTGTGTGTATAGATATTTAGATCTTAAGACACATACATATATACACAAACACACACACAAGTGTGTATATACATATATATGTATATATGTGTGTGTGTGTGTGTGTGTGTGTGTGTGTGTGTGTACGCGTATGCATACATTATATATATATATATATACACACACACACACACACACACACACGTGTCTACGCGTATTAATATACATGTATGTGTCTAAAGATCTAAAGATATATATTGATTATATATATAAGTGTGTAAAGTACTTCTGTAACAGGTCCATATGTAAAGTATGTTGTAATAAAAATGTGTAGAACTCAGTAGAACGAAAGGACCTTCTTAATCTGTTAATGAGTTCAGTAGTGTGTCTAGTGTCCTGGTGAAGTCTCCTCTGTTTGTGTTTAGTTGTCGTCAGTAAGAGGTTTCCGTGTTTGAAGGGCTGCTTTGTTTTGCCCGTGTGCAGTTCTCCGAGTTTTGTTCTGCAGTTCAGTTTAACTCTAAACACACGACCGTGTGGGACAAAACAGAGCGTGTTCGTCCTGAACAGGCTTCCGTCAGGCCAGCGCTCCTTTTCCAGAAACACCCGGCGTCAGTGCTGTCTGTGCTGTTGTTTAGTTCAGCTGAGTGTTTGGAGCCTGTCATGAGCTGTAGCTAGTACAAGAAGAGAGTAGTGCTTGTTGAAGGGCAATTCCACCCAATTTCTTTGGGGAATTTTGGAATAATTCAGTGGTTGGGATGTAAACAAAATAACTCAGAGAGGTTTGGTGGGAAAAAGGTCAGAAGGTCTGACATTCAATATATCACTATATACTGAGATACTATTGCAAAGTGATGTACTGCAATTATTAAAATCCCACTATTAAAACACACCACTGTATGAACAGGTTTATCAATGCTTACAATAGCATTGCGTCCTTGTGCTGCTTGTTAATGTTGGAGTGGAGCTGAAAATGGATTACAACAGTGCCATCTAGTGGTCAGAGGTTTAAACACAACACACAATGATTCACTGTCTGTGAGGAATCTGAACTGTTAATTAATAATTTATACTGTGTTTTTGAGAATTGATACAGTATCACAAAACATAGTATCCCTATATTAGATATTTCAATAGTTTCTTACACTCCTTATATATATATATATTAGTGTTGCACTGATACCGAGAGCGCCGATACCATAAAGCTTATTGACTAAATGGCTGCATGTGTTTCTGCATTGTGGCAATTTTTATTTTTTCATAGCTCTTAAACTTTTTAATGTGCAGTAACTGGTGTTCTTTTAAGATTATTATATCTTATTCAGGATAAGACATAAAAAAATACAACATATAAAAAGTGAAACACTATAATTATCAGGATTTATAGCCATATATCGAGCATTTAAGTCAGAGTTGGTATCTGTATCAGTACTCGGTATTGGCAGATACCTGAAAATCTGGTATCGGTATTGGTATTGGTAAGGAAAAAGTGGTATCGGTGCATCTCTAATATATATTATGCAAGGAGGCAGTACCTTCCCGGTTAGCGCCACCATAATCATCAATGTTTTACTGCTCATAGTCTTACCAGCAAGCTGATTGGCTCTTTATCTTGGTGGGCGGGACTTTCCCCATAAACAGACACCATGTAAGCTTTCTATTCATACTCCAACTACTGGTCACCTCATTTATGGCATCACTGATGTTTCTCTCTCTCAGCAGCCACAGCCCTGTGCTGTATGCAGTACTGGTTCTGGATCAGTGTTTTTAGGTGGTGTTCCTGTTACCTGCACTGTGAACCACAGATGTTTACGTTAGCGTGTTGGCTCTCGTTTGACTGCTGTGCTTTCGTATGATTACCACCTAGATCTGCTGTGTCACGTCGGATGTGGTGTTTCCCTTCTTTTTTTCTTCTTCTTCCTTTATACTCATTACACGAGAGCTCGAGTGACTCAGTGAGTGCGTGCTGTAGGCTAGCGTCCTTAGCCTGTGGCGGCTAGTGTGGCCGCGCTGCTGCTTCCATGTGACCCAGATTAACAGCAGGTCACTGGGGTGGGGTGTAAGAAAATATCGAAAATATCGAAAATATTGAATATCGGGATGTTATGTTTTGTGATACTGTATCGATTCTCAAAGACACAGTATCGATACACAGATTCCTGGCAGACAGTGACTCATTGTGTGTTGTGTTTAAACCTCTGACCACTAGATGGCAGTGTTGTAATCCATTTTCAGCTCCACTCCAACATTAACAAGCAGCACAAGGATGCAATGCTATTGTAAACATTAACAAACCTGTTCATATAGTGGTGTGTTTAATAGGAGAATTTGAAAAATCTCAGTATATCACTTTGCTTGCAGTATCACAATATATTGCGATATATTGAATCGTGACCGCCGTATCACGATACGTATTGTACCGCCAGGTTCTTGCCGATACACAGCCCTAATTATTATGACCAGCGGTAGTGCTATGGTCTGGGGAATGTTTTGGTGACACTATCTGGACCCACTCATCCCATTTAGGTCTGAATCCATCCTTGCAAATCACGTACACGCTGGTGGTCTTCTCTGGATTGGATGGGATCTTCGAGCAAGGTGCATTAGCGACACGTCACACGGCTAGAAATGTCCCACACGGGTTGGAGAGCTGACCAAGACTTCCACATACTACCCTAGACTCCTAGTTCCCCAGGCTTGAACCCAATTGAGCATCTGTGGGACCACTTGGATGGTGGTGTTGGCTCTGTGGGTTCTCCCCAACGTGCTCTCCAGCAGCTGTGGGATGCACTGCAGTCAGCATGATACCTCCAGATACCTGTGACCACCTACCAGGACCTTATTGAGTCTCCCAGTCCGTCTAGCTGCTGTCAGTGCTGCACGCGGTGGTCACTCTGGATATTAACTGGTGGTCATAATAATGTGATTCGACTGTGTGTATTCTCTACTGAGCAGCACATACCCTCTCAATCTTCTTAATCGTCAGACACTTCAGCAGAAAGTGCTTCTCTTCTCTTCTCTTCTCTTTTTTCTTTTCTTTTCTTTCCCCGCTTCCTATCTCATCTCTGGTGTCCTTCTGCAGAAGCAGCCGGAAATCCCCCCCAACTCCTCCCTCCCCCTGAGGCATGTGTGGAATGTACGCTGGCTCCTTTAGAATGCCAGGCATGTTTGGCCGAGAGAGGAGGGGAGAGGGGAGCAGGGAGGGGAGAGGGGAGCGGGGAGCAGGGAGGGGAGGGGAGCGGGGAGGGGAGCGGGGAGGGGAGAGGGGAGCGGGGAGGGGAGCGGGGAGGGGGGCGGGCGGGAGATACAGCAACACTTCGGTCTAAATTAAAGACAAGGCCGCACCGCTGAGCATCGGGGCCACAGATACTAGCCGCCCTGCTGCTGCTGCTGCCTCGGGCAGGTCAAATGTAGTTCAAACGATTAGACGACTCCCACCCTGACGTGCTGGAGGTGCTAATAATGAAAGGGGGGAAAAACAGGAGTAGCTTGTTAGCATTAGCGCTACGCAAACGTGTCAGACCGTCTGGGCCTCATTAGCTCTTACTCCTCGGTTACGCTCGGCTCCTTACTGTTATAGTAGCTACAGTAATTAATGAACCCAAATCTAGCTGTAGTCTACTTGGTAGGGGTGCATTGGTGTGTGTGTGTGTGTGTGTGTGTGTGTGTGTGTGTAGATGTTTAACTGCCCCCCAGTGTATGTGTTCATTAGTGTGTGTGTGTGTATGTGGGAGTTTCGTTGTCCCTATAGTGTATCTACTGTGTGTATGCATTCACTAGTGTGTGTGTGTGTGTGTGTGTGTGTATGGGGGTGTTTCACTGTGCCCTGTTGTGTGTGTGTGTGTGTTTACTAGTGTGTGTTCATCAGTGTGTGTGTATGTGTGTTCATTACTGTGTGTGTGTGTGTTCATTAGTGTGTGTGTGTATATGTGTGTATGTGTGTTCATTACTGTGTGTGTGTTCATCAGTGTGTGTGTGTGTGTGTGTATGTGTGTTCATTACTGTGTGTGTGTGTATGTGTGTTCATTACTGTGTGTGTGTGTATGTGTGTTCATTACTGTGTGTGTATGTGTGTTCATTACTGTGTGTGTATGTGTGTTCATTACTGTGTGTGTATGTGTGTATGTGTGTTCATTACTGTGTGTGTATGTGTGTTCATTACTGTGTGTGTATGTGTGTATGTGTGTTCATTACTGTGTGTGTATGTGTGTTCATTACTGTGTGTGTGTGTGTGTGTGTGTATGTGTGTGCGTGTGTGTGTGTATGTGTGCATGTGTGTTCATTACTGTGTGTGTGTATGTGTGTTCATTACTGTGTGTGTGTATGTGTGTTCATTGTGTGTGTGTATGTGTGTTCATTGTGTGTGTGTGTTCATTACTGTGTGTGTGTGTGTGTGTGTATGTGTGTTCATTACTGTGTGTGTGTTCATCAGTGTGTGTGTGTGTGTGTGTATGTGTGTTCATTACTGTGTGTGTGTGTATGTGTGTTCATTACTGTGTGTGTGTGTATGTGTGTATATGTGTGTGTTCATTAGTGTGTGTGTATGTGTGTTCATTACTGTGTGTGTATGTGTGTTCATTACTGTGTGTGTATGTGTGTTCATTACTGTGTGTGTATGTGTTTATGTGTGTTCATTACTGTGTGTGTATGTGTGTTCATTACTGTGTGTGTGTGTGTGTGTGTGTATGTGTGTGCGTGTGTGTGTGTATGTGTGCATGTGTGTTCATTACTGTGTGTGTGTGTGTGTATGTGTGTTCATTACTGTGTGTGTGTATGTGTGTTCATTGTGTGTGTGTGTGTGTGTGTGTATATGTGTGTATGTGTGTTCATTACTGTGTGTGTGTGTGTGTGTGTGTTCACTGCATGGATGGGTTAAATTCCTCTGTGTGTGAGAAATACACAGGATTCCGGAGGAGCTGTTCTGGAATGTCGGTGCTGTCGGTGTGTGATGCGGTGGTCCTGTCCGGTCCGTACTGCTCGGGCGTTGGGGTCTCTGTGGTGAACTCTTTCCTGGAGGACTCTGAAGGCCTTGCGGTCAGTGACAGTGGAGCTGCTGGCTCTGCGTCTGGTCTAGTGGGATTCTCGTTTAGTGGGATTCTCCCAGACGCTGCCTCAGATAAGCTGACGGAAAAATAAACACGTCCTCGCGGAGTCGCTCCTCCGAACCTCAGAGCAGCAGCGCACCAGGAATGTGGTCCTCCTCGTTTTTTCGGCGTAGCTGGTGTAAATATGTCTGTGAGATTTATAATTTCTTGTAATCTCCCCCCGCTGTGGCACCGAGCTCGATTAGACCCACCAGGCTTGTGTAATCTAGCTGGACTGTGATTGGGGCTTTGTGGGGAGGTTCTCCGGGTGCTGGCGGACTCGGTACGCGAGCCAGGCTGAAAGCAGAAAGCAGCGGAGCGTGTTCTTGCTGACGGAAGCAGCCAGGCTGAACCCAAAGGTCTTTTCAGCAGAGAAACAAACCAGAGCTCCTTCAGCCAAACCAGGACCCCAGCGCTCTCACGCTCTCAATTATTTATTCGTATCGCTTTTTAAACTTGGACGTGTTTTCTTTTCTTTTTTCTTCCCAGCGTATATCTTCAGCAGTGCTGCAGCTCTGTTTACGTTATGTAAGCTTTTATTTTTTGATAGTGACTTTTGTATATTTTACTCAGGGATGTGTATACAGTGCTGAATGAAGATGTCTAGGTCCTCTGGAGCATGTGCAGAGGTTTGTTAGGGATTGATTAAAGGGGAATTCCACTAATTATTCAAAATTTATCCGTCAAGTCAGTTTTTGAGATGTAAACGAAGTGTTTCAGAGCCGTTGTGTTGGTGTGAAGTACTTCATTCTAGAGAAACTTAGAGTCAGAGTTGTTTACAACTCTGTAAACAACTCTGCTGTTTACAGGTGGTGGGAACCAGGCGTCCACTTCTAAAAGCTCCATCACAGGGAGTTATTATGCCAAATGGTAAACCATGTTGTCGCCCAAAGAAACACACTTCTCCACATATCTCGATTTTCATTTTTCTATATTATTGGAACACGGCAGCTGTTTTTTAATATCCTGGTTTGTGGTGATTGGAATGCTCCAATAGAAATGCTCCAGAGTCACTTAGAATAGATCCTCTTTACATTGACTTACATTGAAAGTAAAGAATGTTAATAAAGAATGTCTCTCGTGTAAACTTACAGTTTTAGAGAAACTTGGACCAGCTTGTTTTTCTCTGTGTATATATATATATATATATATATATATATATATATATATATATATATATATATATATATATATATATATATATATATATAGCTGGGAGGGAGGGGCAACAGTCTACCACCTTAGATTTAACTCCTATATGTATATAGTTTTATGTAGACGTGTTGACATCACCACCACTGTAAAGAAATCAGTGTCTGTTTTAGTGACCCCCTGAGTGACCCTGTTTACCTCTCAATCACTGAGTTATGCAGAAATTTTGAAGTCTGTGGTGTTCCCCTGTATTTAATGAGGAATTTGCAGACGATTATTCCTCCTTTCGGCTGTGCAGTAACCGCATGTTCTTCATTACCGTACGGGAAAAGTTTGTCCTCCTGCTTCTCGGCTTAACTTGCAGTGAAACATCTGTTTGCTGTCGTTAGTTATTTAGAGTTGTTTAGTAAGTGGGTCAGGCTCTGTGTCGTCCGCCTGCGTTCTAGTCCTGCACTAGAACCAAAGCACGTCCACGTTTAAATCAGTTTACTGTTAAAAAAGGTACGAGGCTTCTCGCCATATATTTAAAATCAGAGTAATATTCAATATTTAAGTATTGTGATAATATTATATTGTGCAGCTACTGCTGAACGGTCACTGTGCTATTTCAGGTAGTATCCCAGGTGGTTGCTAGACTGTTGCTGTGCTATTTCAGGTAGTATCCCAGGTGGTTGCTAGACTGTTGCTGTGCTATTTCAGGTAGTATCCCAGGTGGTTGCTAGACTGTTGCTGTGCTATTTCAGGTAGTATCCCAGGTGGTTGCTAGACTGTTGCTGTGCTATTTCAGGTACTACCCCAGGTGGTTGCTAGACTGTTGCTGTGCTATTTCAGGTAGTATCCCAGGTGGTTGCTAGACTGTTGCTGTGCTATTTCAGGTAGTATCCCAGGTGGTTGCTAGACTGTTGCTGTGCTATTTCAGGTAGTATCCCAGGTGGTTGCTAGACTGTTGCTGTGCTATTTCAGGTAGTATCCCAGGTGGTTGCTAGACTGTTGCTGTGCTATTTCAAGTAGTATCCCAGGTGGTTGCTAGACTGTTGCTGTGCTATTTCAGGTAGTATCCCAAGTGGTTGCTAGACTGTTGCTGTGCTATTTCAGGTAGTATCCCAGGTGGTTGCTAGACTGTTGCTGTGCTATTTCAGGTAGTATCCCAGGTGGTTGCTAGACTGTTGCTGTGCTATTTCAGGTAGTATCCCAGGTGGTTGCTAGACTGTTGCTGTGCTATTTCAGGTAGTATCCCAGGTGGTTGCTAGACTGTTGCTGTGCTATTTCAGGTAGTATCCCAGGTGGTTGCTAGGCGGTTGCTGTACTATCTCAGGTGATTGCTTGGTTGTTTGGTTATGGTTCCCCACATGCTTAATAGGATGTTGCTATTGAACTTGTATCAACTTGTACCCAAGCGTTTGCCCTCCCCCCATTCATTACTACAGGGGTCTACGGGGGTCATGTGACCACGATTGTATGAAAACTGTACATCCGATCAAAAATGCTGTATACGAGCGCATCGTATGCGGATCAGACTCAAAGTTGGAACAGTGTCGAGACAAAGCTGCAGCAGAGATGAATACGGAGATGAATATAATCGCTATCCAAAGAAAAACATGTATTTTTGTAAATTATTTTTTATTTATTTATTTTTTAATCATTTAAATATGACCGCTGCTCTTTACATTGTCTGAAAAGGTCATGATGATTGGACCAAAAGAAGTTCTCCAAAATTGATTGGAAAAAATTCTGGTTCCATTGACTTGCATTGAAAGTACAGACAGTTTTTGGCAATTGCAATTAATAATACTAATAGTATTAATAATAATAATAGTAATTAAAAACATACAGCACCTCAGCAGTTGGAGGTGAGTTTACAGAGCTGTGGCCGCTCGTGAGGGAGGTGTAATGGAAATGTTTCACGCTAGAGTTGGAGTGTTTACCGGGCGGCGGGGTGCCTGAGCATGTCATTAGTGTACCGTTCAGCTAGACTAGGTGGAGCTGGTCCAGGTGTACTGGAGCCAGGTTTTGAAGCGAGGTCTGGTAATCTTTTCCCAACCTGTCGTCCGCCGGGCACGTGGCCTGCGCGGCATATGGCCTGTCAGCGCGCCGAGCGTGACTGCCGGGTCATGGGCGTGAGTCTCCCAGGCAGAACCCGCGAGTCCGCTGATGTTTTCTGCCCAGTGCCGGAGGCAGGGGCTCCTGGGGGACGGGTGCCTTTGCGTTTCTTCTGCTCGGCAGACCGGATCTTTCCGAGGAGTGGGGAGCAGGGAGCGAGGAGAGGGGAGAGGGGAGCGGGGAGCGGGGAGCGGGGAGAGGGGAGCAGGGAGCGGGGAGCGAGGAGCGGGGAGCGAGGAGAGGGGAGAGGGGAGCGGGGAGGCGGGAGCGAGGAGCGAGGAGAGGGGAGAGGGGAGCGAGGAGAGGGGAGCGAGGAGCGGGGAGCGGGGAGCGGGGAGAGGGGAGCGGGGAGAGGGGGAGCGGGGAGAGGGGGAGAGGGGAGCGAGGAGCGGGGAGCGGGGAGCGGGGAGAGGGGAGCGAGGAGCGGGGAGCGGGGAGCGAGGAGCGGGGAGAGGGGAGCGGGGAGCGGGGAGCGGGGAGCGAGGAGCGAGGAGCGAGGAGCGGGGAGCGGGGAGCGGGGAGCGGGGAGCGAGGAGGTTCAGAGGAATAGATTGACCCAGAAATGCTAACGTGGATCAGTGTTAGTGAAAGCCAGTAGACGAGTGACTGCTGAAAGTGATTTACCCTCAGAGTGCTACTGTGGCTCTAGCTGGTAATGAGGGCTGGTGCAGGAGTGACTACCCAGAAGGGGGTACTAGTGGTAGTGCAGGAGGCACTAGTGGAGGAATAACTACTCCTGGAACTTCACTCTGAAGGCTGGTGTGGTTGAAGGAGTGAGATCTGCTCAGTAAGTGTGAAAGTGTGAGACGACTGAAACACGTACACTCAGAGATGCTAATGGGTCCGCTGTCTGTCAGGACCGGCTAAACCCACCCACTGCAAATACACCCCTCCCAGAAACACTAGTGTAGCTAAATATCAGAGAAACCCAGAACAAGACCACCTGAAACCCCCCCCCCCCCCCCCCCATATTCTAATAACACAGTGTTATATAATACATACAGTATAATATTAGATACGCTGTATCTCTCTCTCTCTCTGTCTTTCTCTCTCTCTCTCTCTCTCTCTGTATCTCTCTCTGTATCTCTCTCTTTCTCTCTCTCTCTTTCTCTCTCTGTATCTCTCTCTCTCTTTCTCTCTCTGTATCTCTCTCTCTCTTTCTCTCTCTCTCTCTCTCTCTGTCTTTCTCTCTCTCTCTCTCTCTCTCTGTATCTCTCTCTGTATCTCTCTCTTTCTCTCTCTCTCTTTCTCTCTCTGTATCTCTCTCTCTCTTTCTCTCTCTGTATCTCTCTCTCTCTTTCTCTCTCTGTATCTCTCTCTCTCTTACTCTGTTTGTCTCTCTCTCACTCTCTATTACTCTCTCTGTATCTCTCCCTCTCTCTCTCTCTCTCTCTCTCTCTCTCTCTGTATCTCTCTCTCTCTCTCTCTCTCTCTCTCTCTCTCTCTGTATCTCTCTCTCTCTCTCCTCCACAGATGGGTTGTACTAGTGAGCTCGAGTCTCGTTCACGTGCGTGTGTCGTTTTGGCCTCATATATTTTGCACCTTCACAAATGTGTCAGCTGTTGCCTGGGCAACAAAAGCTGGGCGCCTGTGATGAAGATCTGTGAACCGGCAGTGTTTGGAGCCGTTTCTCCCCCCGTGTGTTCTGATCCGGCGCTGACGGGACCCCCTGTTGTTTTATGGTGGTCACGCTGGTCGTGCACTGATGCTGTCTGATGTTTTTCTCTTCTGACGTTAAAACTGATGGTCTGATCTGCCTGTATAGGCTGCTGACCCTGTCCCTGACCGGCCTTGTACTGCTTAATAGCAGTGATATATATTAGCCTGATCTGATCTGTATGTGTTTGGGTTTTGTTTTGATAGTCTGATCTGAGCTGTATGTGTTTAGGTTTTGTTTTGATAGTCTGATCTGAGCTGTATGTGTTTGGGTTTTGTTTTGATAGTCTGATCTGAGCTGTATGTGTTTAGGTTTTGTTTTGATAGTCTGATCTGAGCTGTATGTGTTTAGGTTTTGTTTTGATAGTCTGATCTGAGCTGTATGTGTTTAGGTTTTGTTTTGATAGTCTGATCTGAGCTGTATGTGTTTAGGTTTTGTTTTGATAGTCTGATCTGAGCTGTATGTGTTTAGGTTTTGTTTTGATAGTCTGATCTGAGCTGTATGTGTTTAGGTTTTGTTCTGATAGCAGTAATATATAATAGTCTGATCTGAGGTGTATGTGTTTAGGTTGTGTTCTGATAGTCTGATCTAGGTTTTGTTCTGATAGCAGTACTATATAATAGTCTGATCTGAGGTGTATGTGTTTAGGTTGTGTTCTGATAGTCTGATCCAGGTTTTGTTCTGATAGCAGTGATATAGAATAGTCTGATCTGAGCTGTATGTGTTTAGGTTTTGTTGTGATAGCAGTGATATAGAATAGTCTGATCTGAGCTGTATGTGTTTAGGTTTTGTTCTGATAGTCTGATCTAGGTTTTGTTGTGATAGCAGTGATATATAATAGCCTGATCTGAGCTGTATGTGTTTAGGTTGTGTTCTGATAGTCTGATCCAGGTTTTGTTCTGATAGCAGTGATATAGAATAGTCTGGTCTGAGCTATATGTGTTTAGGTTGTGTTCTAATAGTCTGATCTAGGTTTTGTTGTGATAGCAGTAATATATAATAGTCTGATCTGAGCTGTATGTGTTTAGGCTTTGTTCTGATAGTCTCATATAGGTTTTGTTATGGTAGCAGTGATATAGAATAGTCTGATCTGAGCTGTATGTGTTTAGGTTGTGTTCTGATAGTCTGATCCAGGTTTTGTTATGGTAGCAGTAATATATATATATATATATATATCAGATCAGACTATAGTATATCATTATGCCTTATGTACACTACATATAATACACGTTCAGTGGGTTCTCTATGATATGGGCCTTTAAATAATAGTTCTACGCACTGATATGAAATTAGATCATTCTGTGGTGTAGAGCGCAGGCCTGGAGGAGATAAAGGGAAAGATAAAGAGGAACGAGTGTAAATATGTAACGAGCCCGTTCCGAGTCTCCTCAGGGTGTTGTAGCGTAACGTTTAGCAGAACAAATACATGAGCTCTTAAAAAAAAAAAAAAAAGGAGAGCTGAATTCCTTTAAAACACACACACACACACACACACACACCCCGAACCCACACACGGAAGTGAGAGACCAAAATAGTCCAGTGGGGGGGAGGGAGAAAAAAAAAGCTACTTCCTCAATATAACTGACCTGACTATAAGAGCCAGCACCATGACCCAGTTGTAAATCCCTTCATTTGCTGCCATTACTCTTCCTCTCTCACCTGCCTGCCTCAGCCCTGAGCCCCCAGACAGGCAGCACCTCAAAGCCCCCTCTTATGTAATCTCATGTAATCACGCTTCGCTCCTCTCGCTCCGTGCAGCCTCCAGCTCATTTGCATGCCCAGCTCGAGACCTTGAGATGAGTCAGAGCGGCGCAGCAGTCGCAGTTTAACACAAATAAACACATCAGCGCTGACTTCAGTTCATCCAGCCACTGATTCGTTAGCGGTCTAATGACCATCACCTCCGGGAACAAGAACCAGCGCCTCGAACCTTTTATAGCAGACCGCTTCTGTTTTCCTCTTTACTCTTACTATTATTATTATCATTGTTTAAATAGTACTTACAGGGCCAGAATCGTTCACAGTGGTGGTGATGGGAACCAGACGTCTGAAGCAAGGCCGTGGATTTGCTCTTGATATTGGTGGGGACCTGTGCCCCCAGGGTAGACATGCTTGTCTGGGAGACTGTAAGAGAACTCACGGTTGGTAGTTTGCTGTGTAGTTAATTTCCAAACCATGTTCTTCACAGCTACAGCCGATGTTAGCCTGCTGTATGCTGTGCACCAAAGCCGAGCATCAGCATTAAAGGGGTCAAGTTATTGGTAACTCAGTAATCACTGGTGGGGATGCTAATTGTATGCCATTGGTCTGAAGAGTGCCTACAAGTTATCTCATGCAGTGCTGTTACAGGTAGTGGTTAGTTGGTGGGATATTGTTTGGAGATGAGACTGTGGCAGCGTCACAGTGACACTTTATATGTCCTGTAAGGTAACTTTAAAGGAGATAGGAGGCTTTTTTAACTTGAAAGTTAATGTTTATCGTCGTTCCTCCTATATATATATATATATATATATATATATATATATATATATATATATATATATATATATATATATATATATATATTCTGATCATTGATATCAAATTAGACAGCCAGCTGCTGTTTGCAGTGTTGTATTATAGTCACATTTAGGGCTGTGTATTGGAAAGAACCTGGCGATACAATACGTATCGTGATACAGCAGTCCCGATTCAATATATCACGATATATTGTGATACTGCAAGCAAAGATATATATATATGGAATTTTTCAAATCTTACTATTAAAACACACCACTGTATGAACAGGTTTGTCAATGCTTACAATAGCACTGCGCCCTTGTGCTGCTTGTTAATGTTGGAGTGGAGCTGAAAATGGATTACAACACTGCCATCTAGTGGTCAGAGGTTTAAACACAACACACAATGATTCAGTGTCTGCCCGAAATCTGCGTATCGATACTCTGTTTTTGAGAATCGATACAGTATCGATATTTTCTTACACCCCTAGTCATAATTAATATATATATATATATATATATATATATATAAGAAAAACTTGCAGACTCTGATATCTTTACAGTGGTGATGATGGGAACCAGGCGTCTCCAGGTCTACGACACTAATACAGACTCTTTATATACTATCAAACCCACCAGAGAACCTACACCCATCTTCTGGGTTTGATGTTCTGATGGTAACTTCTCTGTGAGGCCGGTTTCACTTCTCACACCTGCTGTAACTCCCAGCCAGGTCAGCCTACACCTGACTGTGGAGCTATGTGTCAGACATCAGGCTGTGTTTGCACAATCAGGTCATGTGATGATGTGTAAGAGGTTTGGTTATTGGGTTTTGTACTGTCTGTCTGTCTCCTGTCCTGTACCTGTATCCCAGAGCAGCAGCCAGACAGGACAGCTATGCCCACGTTTGAACTGGGGCTGTGTATTGGCTAGAACCTGGCGTTACAATAAGTATCGTGATATAGCCGTCACGATTCAATATATTATGATTAGGGATGCACCAATACAACTTTTTCCTTACCGATACCAATATTGATACCAGCTTTTCAGGTATCTGCCGATACCGAGTACTGATACAGATACCAACTCTGACTTA
This sequence comes from Megaleporinus macrocephalus, assembly GCA_021613375.1. NCBI lineage: Eukaryota > Metazoa > Chordata > Actinopteri > Characiformes > Anostomidae > Megaleporinus > Megaleporinus macrocephalus. The sequence goes on from CM038708.1 coordinate 8,608,266, forward strand.
AATGCTCGATATATGGCTATAAATCCTGATATTTATAGTGTTCCACTTTTTATATGTTGTATTTTTCATGTTTTATTCTGAATAAGATATAATAACATTGAAAGAACATCATTTACTGGTTGAGTAACTGCACATTAAAAAGTTTCAGAGCTGTGAAAAAATAAAAATTGCCACAATGCAGAAACACATGCAGCCATTTAGTCAATAAACTTCATGGTACCGATACGGTATCGGTGCAACACTAATTATGATATATTGCGATACTTAAAGCAAAGTTATGTATCGAGATTTTTCCGATCTTAATATTAAAACCCACCACTGTATGAACAAGTTTGTCAATGATTACAGTAGCATTGCGTCCTTGTGCTGCTTGTTAATGTTGGAGTGGAGCTGAAAATGGATTACAACACTGACATCTAGTGGTCAGAGGTTTCAACACAACACACAATGATTCACTGTCTGCCAGGAATCTGTGTATCGATGCTGTGGTTTTTAGGGATGCACCGATACCACTTTTTCCTTACCGATATCAATATTGATACCAGCTTTTCAGGTATCTGCTGATACTGGGTCCTGATACTGATACCAGCTCTGACTTAAATACTTGATATGTCTATAAATCCTGATACTCATAGTGTTCCACTTTTTATATGTTGTATTTTGTGCTAGCTTGGATGAAGTCGCTGTGGTTTCGCTTTAAATGCTTAATTTAATTTGACGTATTGAAGTCTTTGCTGGTCGTGCAGTATCGATACCGATACTGTGTATAGGTGCCAGTATCGATGTTGATACCTATACGGTATCAGTGCAACACCAGTTTTTAAAAATCGACACAGTATCACAAAACATAATATCCCGATATTCGATATTTCGATATTTTCTTACACCCGTAGTTTGACCGTGCAGTGGCGGCGGGTGCCGGTTTGAGGCCCTGCAGTGTCCCATGTGGACCCGAAATAGCGCACCACCAAAAATACATTCAGCCAAAGGCACGGCAGCGGTGATAAACAGCTCATTAGAGAGAGAGGTGAAAGGAGGCTAACATAAATCCTGGTGCGGTATTAATAAATCATTAACGCTCTCACCGGTATTAATATTGAATTACACACCAGGATCACGCCGAGTGGTCTTTACTCCACAGTGTGACTCGCCGTGTGGTTCTCCGGACCTCATGGTGCAGCACACTACAGCAGCACATTACAGGCTTACATGTAGTTCATATTAAAGTTATGATAAAAACTTTTGTGTATTTTCACCAGTAAGAACAGCAGATCTGATTAGAACAGATGTAAATAATCATACATACAATACAAAGTAACATGAATATGTTATTGTGAGAGAAGTAGATCAGATCTTGATCCAGTTTGAAGAACAAAGTTAGGTTCCAGATTTCTCCTGGACGCCCCAGACATTGTATGAATGTATTCAGTTCCTTCAGCAGAAATCTTGATTTATCTTAATGAAGTACTGAGCAGTCAAAGCAGGTATTAGATGAGAACTGATAATAATACTGGGTTGTTTATAGAAGGAGAAGCTTGGAAAGGGTTAAATAAACACACTGACGTATGTAAAAGCTCTATTTACTCTATTAATACTGTTTAATATTTAATAATAAGGTTTTACTCAGAGCTCAGGGTTGCTCTGCGCCGTGCCCTCAGATGCCCTCCTCTCTCTGGGTGGATGGGGGGTAGACTGTGGGGAGGGGGCCTGCTGGTGACAGACAGGAAGCTTTTCTCACCGCTGTCACGACTGCAGAGTTTTAAAGGCTGTCTCCGGCCAGCGCCGGGCTCCACGCCACATTCAGCTCTGACACCGAGCCAGTTCAGTGCTGTGTGTGTGTGTGTGTGTGTGTGTGTGCGTGTGTGTGCACTGCCCTGGAAAAGGGTGATGCAAGTGAGTTAAATCTTTATTTAGCTCCTTTATGGACTGTCCTTCATCAGGGACGTTTCCCTGAGAGCGAGCGTGTCCAATGTCATCCCTGTTATTTGTTATCATTTCTCTGGAACAGCGCAGCGCTACAGAAAGACCCCCAGATATACACTCTTTTACCACTTTCCTGCTGTATATGAACTGAAGTGTAGTGGTGTAGTGGTTAGTATGGTGGTGTAGTGGTTAGTACGGTGGTGTAGTGGTTAGTATGGTTGTGTAGTGGTTAGTATGGTGGTGTAGTGGTCAGTATGGTGGTGTAGTGGTTAATATGGTGGTGTAGTGGTTAGTATGGTGGTGTAGTGGTTAGTACGGTGGTGTAGTGGTTAGTATGGTGGTGTAGTGGTTAGTATGGTGGTGTAGTGGTTAGTAAGGTGGTGTAGTGGTTAGTATGGTGGTGTAGTGGTTAGTACGGTGGTGTAGTGGTGAGTATGGTGGTGTAGTGGTTAGTATGGTGGTGTAGTGGTTAGTATGGTGGTGTAGTGGTTAGTATGGTGGTGTAGTGGTTAGTATGGTGGTGTAGTGGTTAGTACGGTGGTGTAGTGGTTAGTAAGGTGGTGTAGTGGTTAGTATGGTGGTGTAGTGGTTAGTACGGTGGTGTAGTGGTGAGTATGGTGGTGTAGTGGTCAGTATGGTGGTGTAGTGGTTAGTACGGTGGTGTAGTGGTCAGTATGGTGGTGTAGTGGTTAGTATGGTGGTGTAGTGGTTAGTATGGTGGTGTAGTGGTTAGTATGGTGGTGTAGTGGTTAGTACGGTGGTGTAGTGGTTAGTATGGTGGTGTAGTGGTTAGTATGGTGGTGTAGTGGTTAGTATGGTGGTGTAGTGGTTAGTATGGTGGTGTAGTGGTCAGTACGGTGGTGTAGTGGTTAGTACGGTGGTGTAGTGGTTAGTATGGTGGTGTAGTGGTTAGTATGGTGGTGTAGTGGTTAGTATGGTGGTGTAGTGGTTAGTATGGTGGTGTAGTGGTTAGTATGGTGGTGTAGTGGTTCTGTGTGGAGTGTGTATGTTCTCTCCGTGTTTGAGTGGGTTCCTCCGGGAACTCCGGTTTCCTCCCACAGTCCAAACACATGCATGTTAGGATCCTCACTCTAAACTGCCCGTAGGTGAGTGTGTTGGATATGCAATGGACTGGCAGCCTGTCAATGGTGTACCCCGCCTTTGCCCGATGACGCTGGGATTGGCTCCAGCCCCCCCGTTACCCCAGTTAACGGGATACAGTAGAAGATGACGGATGGATGGATAAAAAATAATAATAGTTTATTAACAGCCAGCGTTGTGTGAAGCTGTAGTTCTCTGCTGGTACTATGTCGCTGAAGGCTGTGTGGACTGTGTGGACTGTGTGGACTGTGTGGACTGGGTGAACTGTGTGGACTGTGTGGACTGGGTGGACTGGGTGGACTGGGTGGACTGTGTGGACTGTGTTGACTGTGTGGACTGTGTGGACTGGGTGGACTGGGTGGACTGGGTGGACTGTGTGGACTGTGTAGACTGTGTTGACTGTGTTGACTGTGTGGACTGTGTGGACTGGGTGGACTGTGTTGACTATGTGGACTGGGTGGACTGTGTGGACTGGGTGGACTGTGTTGACTATGTGGACTGGGTGGACTGTGTTGACTGTGTGGACTGTGTGGACTGTGTGGACTGGGTGGACTGTGTTGACTGTGTGGACTGTGTGGACTGTGTTGACTGGGTGGACTGTGTGGACTGTGTTGACTGTGTTGACTGTGTTGACTGTGTGGACTGTGTGGACTGGGTGGACTGTGTTGACTGTGTGGACTGGGTGGACTGTGTTGACTTGTAGACTGTGTTGACTGTGTTGACTGTGTGGACTGTGTGGACTGTGTGGACTGTGTGGACTGGGTGGACTGTGTTGACTGGGTGGACTGGGTGGACTGTGTGGACTGGGTGGACTGTGTGGACTGTGTTGACTGTGTTGACTGTGTTGACTGTGTGGACTGTGTGGACTGGGTGGACTGTGTTGACTGGGTGGACTGGGTGGACTGTGTTGACTGGGTGGACTGGGTGGACTGTGTGGACTGGGTGGACTGGGTGGACTGGGTGGACTGTGTGGACTGTGTTTCGTGGCAGGGTGGTGTAAGTGTTGTGCAGAAGTTGCGCTGTGGTCAGGAGCTGCTGATGGGCAGAATCTCAGACGCTTTCCCAGCGGCCTTCTTACCTCTCAGAGAAAAGCAGGGGGGGGGGGGGGGGACTGATTACGCAACAATGTAAAAGCACTACTTACTCTATTAATACTGTATAATATTTAATAATAAAGTGTTTACTGAGTAAATAAAAGCTTCCTGTCTGAAAAAAATAGCTTTTTTATATATAATAGTTTTCTCAAGTGCCTCAAACTTTTGCACACAGCACTGTATATCCATACTTTCGGCGTCTTGGGTCTTTGAAAACTTGTTTCCGACTCTGCTGCAGCCCCCATATGTCAACTCTGCACTGAATGGCGTCTACCAATGTCTGAAAACGAGAAAGAACACTGATGGCACCTATGCAGCCAGCGTTGTTGAGGGAGTTTTGTTTGTTATTTGATTGGAAACACAGCAGACATCAAAGAGTAGCTTTAATAAAAAATAATCGATTACGTTGAATATAGAGTTAAATGTGAGCAAAAACAGGCTCAACAGAACTAGGGATGCACCGATCCCACTTTTTCAGTTCCGATACGATACATATACTTTGCATATCGTCGATACCCGATACGTTAGGAATAGAGATTGATCATTATATTGGGCTGATATTTTACATTTTGTAATATATTGGCATCGGCCGATATCAGTGTTTGGTAGAGGTGTGCCATATCGTATCGTACACAATAATATCAGCAACATTTTTTAATATCGTGAACTGATATTATACCCTAAAATATCAAGCCATATCACGCATCCCTAATTATCACATCAGGCACTACTTTTACTGTTTTTAGCAAAAAAAAAAATCACACTTTATCATTTCCTATTATATATCTACTAAAGACAGATTTTATCTCCAGTATCATTCACTTTATTTCAGTCCTGGATATATGGAGATATTTGGAGTGCATTATTTAGTATCCTGACATTCTGGATCATTGACTTCTGTTACAATCTGATGAAAATTCTTGTATTTTTTTAAATATCGCACTTAGGGGTGTGCCATATCATATCATATGTAATAATAAAATTAAATTTTCATTTTGTTACAGTAGTGTATTCTAGAAATATATATTTTTTATTAAATGTTTTGTCATATCACCAAGAATATCGTTATCACAAAAATACCATGAAATATCATGATATTATTGTAGGGCCATATCGCCCACCCCTACTTGCACCTATAGGTATGTGGAAGGAAGCCCAGCTATAGAATTCCATCCTGTTAGATCAGTAGATTTTGGAGCCGCTTCCAAACTAAACAAGCTCACTTCCAACTCCAAACACTTTCTAGTGAGAAGAAAAATTTATATTGTATGTCTTCTAGAAATATATTTTTTAGTATATCACAAAAATACCATCAAATATCGTGATATTATTGTAGGGCCATATCGCCCACCCCTACTGCGTGGAACCTCACAAACAGTCCAGTAAAACATATCTCAGTGCTTCCACCTGCAACAGAGAGCTCCTTAAAATCGGTGACATCATAGTTAACGCAGGTCTCGGCAAACTCCATCCATTGTAGTGAACGTCTGAGATATGAATTAGTTGATTCTGCTTTTGAGTCTTAATAAAATAAATAAGACGCATAAAATTTGCATACTTGACTGTAAAAGTAAATTATAGCTGTTCGTTAATTAAACTTGCCGTCTTGTAGATGAACTTTCAGAGTCCGGATACGAGGACGGAGCTCAGGTCGGACGCTGTGAAATCGATCCTCCAGTTAGACTGTGGATGCTCAGTGGTGCTGATGTGTTGCAGGCTCGGCAGATGGTAGGGGGAGACGGACAAGCTCGCCGGAGCTGCTGTCAGAAGACTTGCTGTAGTCAAGGAAACAGCAGCTGATGGACGTCCATCAAAATGCCAGCCCGCTCAGAGCGAAGGCGATCAGCCGAACAATGCAGACGCAGCTAACGGCGCGCCACACTGATAGGCCGCGTTGGCGCTAACTGATGTGTCGGTCAGTCAGAGAGGCAAAAGAGAAACGGCTTCAAGAGATGTGACGCTCCCGGTGTTAGTGTTTGAGGGTTTGAGGGTCCGCGCAACAGTACATCACCGCTGTCCAAAGGAAAAAGCACCAGGATGGTGACTTTACAGGAGAGCCCAAAAACTGTCTTCGCTTTCAATGCAAGTCAATGGAACCAGAATATTTCACATGTGATTTTGGAGCATTTCTGTTCGTCCGTTTGTCCTGAAACTGTCGCAGGATATAAAGAGCGGCTGTCGCGTCCAAATCATATACAAACATGAAAATCAAGAAAAGTGAGGTACATGGGTTCACATATACAGTACAGGAGATGAGCAGTTCCCAGCAGTTACAGCACACGTCACACTGGCTGTGGTGTGTTAGCAGTGACAGGACCTGCTTTTCACACTCCCGTACACGCCAGTCATCCGGGGTCTGGCGAGGCGGGGGTGGGGTGGGGGGGGTGGCCTTCAGCAGCCCACTGCAATGTGAACCTGAGCGGGTACACGTACTCACACACACACACTCAGACAGAGCTCAGTGGGGGAGATTAGAGGCAGAGCAGTGGGGAGTGAGCTCACAGAGCTTTGATCAACAGCAGTCGCGCTAACGCAACACAACATCTGCAACTGTACGCGTTAAAGCAGCCCAGATCGGGATTGGAGACCACCGCCCCCCCAGGATTTGGGAAAAAAGGGGTCTCTGCTTGATTTGGCCGCCTGCTTCGCTCGTCATCATGTGCGATAACAGACCCGAGAGACGGCGGTCGGGTCACGCAGTTTGAAGCTCGAGCTGCTGTTTGTGATGTCATAAAGCCTGAACCCTTGAGAACCCTTGAAGCTTGAGTTATGACTGTGATGTCATAAAGCCTGAACCCTTTGAAACTTGTGTTGTGACTGTGGCCTCTTAAAGCAAGATTTCTTTGAAGCTTGTTCTTAGTTATGACTGCATTTGTGATGTCATTAAACCCTTTGAATGATATGTTATGACAGTGTCACTATAAAGCCTGATTTCTTTTGAAGCTTGAGTTGTGACTGTTTGTGATGTCATAAAGCCTGAAATCTTGAGAACCCTTGAAACTTGAGTTGTGACTTTGATGTCATAAAGCGAGATTTCCTTGAAATTTGTTCTGAGTTATGATTATGTTTCTGATGTCATAAGGCCTGAACCCCATTAAAGTTTGAGTTATGGCTGTGATGTCATAAAGTAAGATTTCCTTGAAGTTTGTTCTGAGTTATGATTATGTTTCTGATGCCATAAGGCCTGAACTCCTTGAAGCTTGAGTTATGACCATGTTTGTGACGTCATAAAGCCTGAACCCCATTGAAGTTTGAGTTATGGCTGTGATGTCATAAAGTAAGATTTCCTTGAAGTTTCTTCTGAGTTATGACTATGTTTGTGACGCCATAAGACTGGAACCCCATTGAAGTTTGAGTTATGGGTGTGATGTAATGAAGTAAGATTTCTTTGAAGCTTGTTGCAAAATATGCCTGCGACATCATAAAGCCTGAACTCCTTGAAGCTTGCGTTGTGTCTGTGATGTCATAAAGCAAGATTCCCTTAAAGCTTGTGTTTTTATGCTGTTGTCATAAGGCCTGAACCCCTTGAAGCTTGAGTTGTGACTGTGATGTCATAAAGCAAGATTCCCTTAAAGCTTGTGTTTTTATGCTGATGTCATAAGGCCTGAACCCCTTGAAGCTTGAGTTGTGACTGTGATGTCATAAAGCCTGAACCCCATTGAAAGTTGAGTAATGGCTGTGATGTCATGAAGCAAGATTTTATTAAAGCTTGAGTTATGACTGTGATGTCATAAAGCCTGAACTCCTTGAAGCTTGAGTTATGACTGTGATGTCATAAAGCCTAAACCCTTTGAAACTTTTGTTGTGACTGTGGCCTCATAAAGCAAGATTTCTTTGAAGCTTGTTCTTAGTTATGACTGTATTTGTGATGTCATTAAACGCCTTGAATGATATGTTATGACAGTGTCACTATAAATTAACCTGTGGCTGTGATGTCGAAAAGCCTGAACCCTTTGAAGCTTGTTAACCTGTGGCTGTGATGTCGTAAAGCCTGAACCCTTTGAAGCTTAAGTTATGACAATGATGCCGTAACGCCCGGTTTCTTTAGAAGCATAAGTTATGGCCATGATGTCATAAAGCCTTAACTGGTTAATGCTCAAGTTCTAAGTGTGATGTCATAAAGCTTAAACCCTTTGAACCTGGTTAACCTATAACTGATGTCACAAAGTCTGAACCCCTTGGAGTTTATTAATAGGTAACTGTGATGTCATAAAGCCTGAACCTTCTGAAGCTTGTTTAAGTGTGAACCCTCTTAAGCTTGTTTGATTCATGATTATGATGTCATAAAGTCTGAACTCTTTGAAGCTTATTAATAGGTGACTGTGATGTCATAAAGCCTGAACCTCTTTAAGGCTTGTTTAATTTATGGTTTTGATATCATAAAGTCTAAACCCTTTGAAGCTCGTTAACCTGTGGCTGTGATGTCATAAAGCCTGAACCCCTTTGAAGCTTAAGTCATGACAGTGATGCCGTAACGCCTGGTTTCTTTCGAAGCGTAAGTTTTGACTGTGATGTCATAAAGCCTAAACCCTTTGAACCTGGTTAACCTATAACTGATGTCCCAAAGTCTGAACCCCTTAAAGCTTATTAGTTGGTGACTGTGATGTCATATAGCCTGAACCCCTTTGAAGCTTGTTCAATTTATGGTTTTGATGTCATAAAGCCTGAACCCTTTGAAGCTTGTTAACCTGTGGCTGTGATGTCATAAAGCCTGAACCCTTTGAAGCTTAAGTTATGACAGTGATGCCGTAACGCCTGGTTTCTTTTGAAGCGTAAGTTTTGACTGTGATGTCATAAAACCTGAACCCCTTTGAAGCTTGTTTAATTTATGGTTTTGATGTCATAAAGCCTGAACCCTTTGAAGCTTGTTAACCTGTGGCTGTGATGTCATAAAGCCTGGACCCTTTGAAGCTTAAGTTATGACAGTGATGCCGTAACGCCTGGTTTCTTTTGAAGCGTAAGTTTTGACTGTGATGGCATAAAGTTTGAACACTTAAAAGCTTATTAACCCGTGGCTGTGATGTCATAAAGCCTGAACCCTTTGAAGCTTAAGTCATGACAGTGATGCCGTAACGCCTGGTTTCTTTCGAAGCGTAAGTTTTGACTGTGATGTCATAAAGCCTAAACCCTTTGAACCTGGTTAACCTATAACTGATGTCCCAAAGTCTGAACCCCTTAAAGCTTATTAGTTGGTGACTGTGATGTCATATAGCCTGAACCCCTTTGAAGCTTGTTCAATTTATGGTTTTGATGTCATAAAGCCTGAACCCTTTGAAGCTTATTAACCCGTGGCTGTGATGTCATAAAGCCTGAACCCTTTGAAGCTTAAGTTATGACAGTGATGCTGTAACGCCTGGTTTCTTTTGAAGCGTAAGTTTGGACTATGATGTCATAAAGTTTGAACACTTCGAAGCTTATTAACCCGTGGCTGTGATGTCATAAAGCCTGAACCCTTTGAAGCTTAAGTCATGACAGTGATGCCGTAACGCCTGGTTTCTTTCGAAGCGTAAGTTTTGACTGTGATGTCATAAAGCCTAAACCCTTTGAACCTGGTTAACCTATAACTGATGTCCCAAAGTCTGAACCCCTTAAAGCTTATTAGTTGGTGACTGTGATGTCATATAGCCTGAACCCCTTTGAAGCTTGTTCAATTTATGGTTTTGATGTCATAAAGCCTGAACCCTTTGAAGCTTGTTAACCTGTGGCTGTGATGTCATAAAGCCTGAACCCTTTGAAGCTTATTAACCCGTGGCTGTGATGTCATAAAGCCTGAGCCCTCTGCAGGCCGGTCCAGTGTTGTTAGGTCGTTGTTCAGGGCGCTCTGAAGTTGATTTAGGCAAAGCTGCTGTTTGATAAGGCTTCTGTCGCTCGCCGCTACACTTTCACCTGGCCGCGCTGGGAGGACCGCCTCCATAAAATCCAAACACTGATAGCGTCCTGCCGCCAAGCGCATTGACCCCGAGCTAAATACAGTCCAGTATCTCGCTCTGACTCGACTCCGAATGAGTCACACAGACATGTCCAGATAACCTCTGACCCAGCTGGGTTGCAAAAAGCACATGATTCTAGTCCTGCAGTCGCGCCTTGGGCTTAGTGTTCCTGCCCCATTTACACAATGGAGTACACATACAATCAGATCTTACTTTTATTACTGCCACAGAGACTTTCAGCCTCGGCCAGGAGCCATCCTGACTACAGACCATGAAACTATAGACTTCCTACTACTTAGTATTAGAACCATACGTGTTTACTTGAGTTGGCGTAGAGTTCTAGTAGGGCTGGGCGATATATCGAGTTTTTAAGAAATATCAATATATTTTTATGAGATACATGATGAGACAATATCGTTTATATCGATCACACTATTAATCGTTTATATCGATCACACTATTAATCGTTTATATCGATCACACTATAAATCGTTTATATCGATCACACTATTAATCGTTTATATCTATCACACTATTAATCGTTTATATCGATCACACTATAAATCGTTTATATCGATCACACTATTAATCGTTTATATCTATCACACTATTAATCGTTTATATCGATCACACTATTAATCGTTTATATCTATCACACTATTAATCGTTTATATCTATCACACTATTAATCGTTTATATCGATCACACTATTAATCGTTTATATCTATCACACAATAAATCGTTTATATCGATCACACTATTAATCGTTTATATCGATCACACTATTAATCGTTTATATCTATCACACTATTAATCGTTTATATCGATCACACTATTAATCGTTTATATCTATCACACTATAAATCGTTTATATCTATCACACTATAAATCGTTTATATCGATCACACTATAAATCGTTTATATCGATCACACTATAAATCGTTTATATCTATCATACTATAAATCGTTTATATCGATCACACTATAAATCGTTTATATCGATCACACTATAAATCGTTTATATCTATCACACTATAAATCGTTTATATCGATCACACTATAAATCGTTTATATCGATCACACTATAAATCGTTTATATCTATCACACTATAAATCGTTTATATCGATCACACTATAAATCGTTTATATCGATCACACTATAAATCGTTTATATCTATCACACTATAAATCGTTTATATCTATCACACCATAAATCGTTTATATCTATCACACTATAAATCGTTTATATCTATCACACTATAAATCGTTTATATCTATCACACTATTAATCGTTTATATCTATCACACTATAAATCGTTTATATCTATCACACTATAAATCGTTTATATCTATCACACTATAAATCGTTTATATCGATCACACAATAAATCGTTTATATCGATCACACTATAAATCGTTTATATCTATCACACTATAAATCGTTTATATCGATCACACTATAAATCGTTTATATCTATCACACCATAAATCGTTTATATCTATCACACTATAAATCGTTTATATCTATCACACTATAAATCGTTTATATCTATCACACTATAAATCGTTTATATCTATCACACTATAAATCGTTTATATCGATCACACTATAAATAGTTTATATCTATCACACTATAAATAGTTTATATCTATCACACTATAAATCGTTTATATCTATCACACTATAAATCGTTTATATCGATCACACTATAAATCGTTTATATCGATCACACTATAAATCGTTTATATCTATCATACTATAAATCGTTTATATCTATCACACTATAAATCGTTTATATCTATCACACTATAAATCGTTTATATCTATCACACTATAAATAGTTTATATCTATCACACTATAAATCGTTTATATCTATCACACTATAAATCGTTTATATCGATCACACTATAAATCGTTTATATCGATCACACTATAAATCGTTTATATCTATCACACTATAAATCGTTTATATCTATCACACTATAAATCGTTTATATCTATCACACTATAAATCGTTTATATCGATCACACTATAAATCGTTTATATCGATCACACTATAAATCGTTTATATCATACTATAAATCGTTTATATCGATCACACTATAAATCGTTTATATCGATCACACTATAAATCGTTTATATCTATCACACTATAAATCGTTTATATCGATCACACTATAAATCGTTTATATCTATCACACTATAAATCGTTTATATCTATCACACTATAAATCGTTTATATCTATCACACCATAAATCGTTTATATCTATCACACTATAAATCGTTTATATCTATCACACTATAAATCGTTTATATCTATCACACTATTAATCGTTTATATCTATCACACTATAAATCGTTTATATCTATCACACTATAAATCGTTTATATCTATCACACAATAAATCGTTTATATCGATCACACTATAAATCGTTTATATCTATCACACTATAAATCGTTTATATCTATCACACTATAAATCGTTTATATCTATCACACTATAAATCGTTTATATCTATCACACTATAAATCGTTTATATCGATCACACAATAAATCGTTTATATCGATCACACAATAAATCGTTTATATCGATCACACTATAAATCGTTTATATCTATCACACTATAAATCGTTTATATCTATCACACTATAAATCGTTTATATCTATCACACTATTAATCGTTTATATCTATCACACTATTAATCGTTTATATCTATCACACTATAAATCGTTTATATCTATCACACTATAAATCGTTTATATCTATCACACTATAAATCGTTTATATCGATCACACTATAAATCGTTTATATCTATCACACTATAAATCGTTTATATCGATCACACTATAAATCGTTTATATCGATCACACTATAAATCGTTTATATCGATCACACTATAAATCTTCAGAATTCAACTACGTTAGCTTACTAAAGCAGGCTCAGTAACTGAGTTTACCTGGTTTACCTCCACGTACACAGAGGCTCCTGAACTCCTCTCGCTGGTTTCCTTACCCGCCCATATTGTTGAACAGTTAAGATCCAGTCTTCGTGTAAGCCTACGTCCCATAGCTGTGATAATCTTCAGACGTGAAATGATCTACAGATGACGGAGTGAGAGGACGGTCCTTTCCGGTGTGCCCAGGTTTAGTCCACTTTCTAAATATTTGGGGGTCTTTGGGTCATTTGTGTTTGGGGGTCCCACTGTACATCCAATTACTCCACAAAAAAACAACACCACCTTTCTGTCATTTAGCATTACAGTGAGTACGTCTTCTAGCGTTGTTGTCCACCATCAACATCCACACCTACAGCAGTTTCTGAACGGTGGGCGGAGCTAAACCACAGTCTTTTAAGCCGTATTGCTTGACTTTATCAATTATATAATATTATGTGTTGGACGTTTTCGTATTAGCTGGTGCTTAGCCTTTAAATAACAGCGGAGTGACACGCACTGGAGACCAGGTGACTTTGCAAAAGGTGCTTGCAGTCTTCAGGAGGTTTCAGTCAAAGCTGTGTTCAACATTAACAGCAGGAGTTTCCTGTTTTGGTTGAACTTCAAACCAGACAGACAGACAGTGAAGACACTGGGAGCAGAGTTATCTTCGTTTTTCTTGGTTTTTGGGTTTTGACCTCAAAATAACTTCTGGTTACCTTCACTTGTATGTAGAGTTCAGAAGGTTTCTCCTTTGTAATGAAGACGTGTTGAGGGTCTGAAATCCGTTCTTGTTCATTCATGTAATCCAGCGAAGGTAAACAATATAATACGAGCCGGCGCTTGAAACATGTCACGTCATGTACCATCGAGAACTCACTGTGGTGTTTGCAGCTCTTGCAGTATGAAGCCACAGACTTTACTATATAAACTCAGTCATTCTGAGTGGTTTGGGTTGAAGTGCTCTGTTCTAGATATACTTACAGTCAGAACTGTTCACGGTGGTGGTGAATGGAACCAGACGTCCACCTCTAAACGCTCCCTCAAAGAACGTTATCACAGTAAATCTAACATGGCGTCTAACTTGGTGGCCTAAACATGTGTTTGAGTGGTTTCAGAGCCAGAGTCTCCTCAAATGGTCCCCAATGGAGGGTTCACTGGAGTGTTCACTGGAGGGTTCTCTTGTGGGTTCACTGGTGGGTTCTCTGGTGGGTTCACTGGAGGGTTGACTGGTGGGTTCACTGGAGGGTTCACTGGTGGGTTCACTGAAGGGTTCTCTGGTGGGTTCACTGGAGGGTTCACTGGAGGGTTCACTGATAAATAAAATGGGTATATGAGTGTTGTAGACATGGAGACGCCTGGTTCCATTCACCACCACTGTAGAGATATCAGAGTCTGTCAGTTTCTCTACAATAAACTACTTTATAGCAAACCATGCAGACTGACTCTCTTATTATTATTATTATTATTAGTAGTATTATTATTAGTATTATTATTATTATTCAATATCAAGTGAAGAAGGTTTTTGGCCTCTCCTGTAAAGTTACAGGTTTGGAGATACAGAAGACGTGTTTAGGTTTACTTGTGGGTTCTCTGGTGGGTTCTCTGGTGGGTTCACTGGAGGGTTCACTGGAGGGTTCACTGGAGGGTTCACTGGAGGGTTCACTGGAGGGTTCACTGGTGGGTTCACTGAAGGGTTCTCTGGTGGGTTCACTGGAGGGTTCTCTGTAGAGTTCACTGGTAAATAAAATGGGTATATGAGTGTTGTAGACATGGAGACGCCTGGTTCCATTCACCACCACTGTAGAGATATCAGAGTCTGTCAGTTTCTCTACAATAAACTACTTTATAGCAAACCATGCAGACTGACTCTCTTATTATTATTATTATTATTATTATTATTATTATTATTATTATTATTATTATTCATTAGCTTGTAAATTAAGGAGCGTTCATCATAGATAATGGACAGACACATGAACAAGTGTAGAGTTTGTGTGGGGCGGGGGTGGAGGGGGACAAAGTGTGTGAAAAACTGGGAATACCTGTCGAGTGCACTCCGCTGTACAACACCCCCCTCTCTGTCTCTCTCTGTCACTCGTTCTGCTCCTCTTTCTGCTCTTTCATTCCCTCTTCTCGCAGATCTCTCTCTCTCTCTCTCTCTCTCTCTCTCTCTCTCTCTCTCTCTCTCTCTCTGTCTCCCTCCCCCCTCTCTGCCACTGTCTCTCTCCCCCCTCTGTCACTCTCTCTCTGTCTCTCTCTCTCTCTCTCTCTCTCTCTCTCTCTCTCTCTCTCTCTCTCTCTCTCTCTCTCACATGGCTCCTGCATGTGACACGGAGTGGTGCCAGAACACCCCGGATGCCCACTGGCTCTTGAGTTCCAGGCCTTGTTAAATTTTAAACTAAACAAAAGAGAGAGAGAGAGAGAGAAGGGGAGAGAGAAGGGGAGAGAGAGAGATAGGGAGGGAGAGAGGGAGAGAAGGGGATATAGGGAGTGAGAGAGAGAGAGAGAGAGGGGATGGAGAGGGAGGAGAGGGAGAAAGAGGGAGAGAGAGAGAGAGAGAGGGAGAAAGAGGGAGAGAGGGAGAAAGAGAGGTGAGAGAGAGAGAGAGAGGGAGAAAGAGGGAGAAGGAGAGAGAGAGAGAGAGAGAGGGAGAGAGAGGGAGCGAGAGAGAGAGGAAGGGAGAACACAAGCACGTGGGGTTGAGAGAATGTGCACCAACATCAGCCTCATTCATGCACTTCCATGGACTAACTAGAAGAC